>JAJHUR010137578.1:0-74147 GCA_027495735.1 Lutjanus campechanus | reverse complement strand
AGCGGGGGGGCTGTGCAAAATTACTAAAAAGAGACACAAAGACACAGCTGCATCATTTGTTGTGGTTGTTTTGTCTTGTTTGACTTTATAAGAAGAAATGTTCACAGCCTCTTCATACAGAAGCTCTGGTCCAGAGGCTCCTGGCCCCCCGTACCTGTCCAGTAATCCCTCCATGACACTAACAAGATACTTCTAACATGATACTTCTGACTCAGGTGGGGGGAGGTTACAGGGTCCAGTCAGTCTGACCCCTGTGTTTCTCTCCTTTCACAACAGATCACAGAACCATGAGGGCTGCACACACTTCAGGATCCAAACCGGGGAGAAAAGTGTGTGTTCAGCGCTGGCAGCTTGTTTTTGTATAATCATAGTTTGATTAAGGGTCGGTGCCAGATACTCCAGCAGCCTAATGAGTGAGCTCTAATCATGCCCCCCCCTTTTTTTTTTTGATTGTCTGCTGCCCACTATCATCTCAGCCAGTCCTGAACTGAACCACAACCCCGAGGTCTATTTTTATGCCCACAGACAGCAGACCAGACTGCGAGGGTCGCCATGGTAACGGAGTGTCGTACAGCTGCTTTTAGAATCGAAATGGGCAACCTGGAGTTTGATCTAATCTGGAACACATTGCCTGTCTGAGGTGAGGGCATTGACAGGCCAATGGCTGTAAAATTATGTGCGTCTAGTGTGTGTGTGTGTGTGTTTTATGCCCCAGAGGCTTTATGCAATCACAGTTTTTGATTGATGTGACTAATTACAGATTTATCACCTTTTTTTTTTTCTGTTTTGCTAAATCGATTTGAAGCATGCGTCTCATGCCGCCTGCCACACCGAGAGGATTTTTAATCTATTATTAATTACAGGCTTAATTGCACTATTGAGTACTATGATGTGATAAAAGGGCAAAGCATCATTCAAGATTCATTATGCTCTTCTAAACATCGACATGTTGCAGCCTCATAACCTTTCAGCTGCGGGATGATGAACAATGAGAGGGTGTAACTGTTGCTCAGACATTTGTTTAAGGGTGGGTCCCACTGATTTAATTTATTCAGGGGAAAGAAGACAGAAACATCCTGTGAGGGGATTTACTGACACAACATTGTGTATGATTCCTTTGCAAAGTTCTCCACAAGATGGCAGCATCTTGCTTTATGTGAAAAAAGAAAAAGTCACTGCTGAGCAGCGGAGGAAGAAGTACTCAGACCTTACCAGTACAACAATGTAAAAATCTTGCATTTAAAATCCAAGTAAAAGTACAGAATTATCAACACTAAAATGTACTTAAAGTATAAAAAGTATAAGTACTGTTTGAGTTGCATATTATTATATTTTACATGTTAGATGTTGTTAATAAGGATTCATCAATACGTAGGCAAGATTTTACTGTTGTTGCTGCTCAAGCTGGTGTTGGTTTTAACTGCTTTATGTACAGTTTGGTAATTTAGTCCAGTGGTTCCCAACCTAGAGGTCGGGCCCCTCCAAAGGGTCACAAGATAAGTGTGAGGGGTCATGAGATGATTGACGGGGAAGTCGAGAACAAAAAACAAAGCTCTGATGCAAAACTCTAGTTTTTGGGGGGGCTTTTTGCCTTTATTGGACAGGACAGCTGAAGAACAGACAGGAGAGAGGGTAGAGAGAGAGGGGATGATATGCAGCAAAGGGCTGCAGATAGGATTCGAACCAGCGGCCGCTGCAGAGGACTGACAGCCTCCGTACACGGGGTGGACGCTCTACCAACTAGGCTACAGAGCCGCCCTAAACTCTAGTAACTCTCTCATCTTTGTGGTTCTTTGTAGAATTTTTAATAATGTTACCTCATCGGGCATCAAACAGTTATTTCAAAACCATCAGAGAAGTTTAGGGGACAAATGTCTCCTTGGTCGAACTGCAAACAACTAAAAAACATGTCACTTGTCATGTGACATTGTTCATATATTTAACAATATATGCCAAAAACTATACAAAACATCGATTCCTTTGTATTGTTTTTTCAAAATCCAATCATGTTTTTTGTCCTCTAAAACTAAATATGTGTTTTATGTGTGTTTATAGGCTTGAACCAACCACTTTCAACCAATGATATCATGACATCCTTGTATCATCAATCAAAGCAAAAGTTAGCTAGCTAGAGACAGCATGGTACATCACATCCCCACTTTTCAAAATTCAAATCAAATTACTCCCAACGTTATGTCCCATCTGTCCACCCTGTTTCAGTATACCATGATACAGATGTTAGATTCCCCCAAAATGCTGTTTCATTTGGGCTTTAACATGGTATTTTGTAACCTTACACATGTCTTGTAAACAAAATATTGATCTGAAAAGTAACCAGTAAAGCTGCAAAGTTAATGTAAGGGAGTAAAAAAGTGTAATATTTTACCCCAAAATTTTAGTTGAAGTAGCAGGAAATACTAAAGTAAACCACAGGTATCTCAAAAGTTGTACTTACAGTAAGTTCTGCACTTGAATAAATGTTCTTTTCTTTCCTCTGACAGTCGATTTGTTTGGCTTCGGTGTGGTTTGGATCAGAAACACGTCCCCCGAGATACGGCAGATATTACTGCTTCTGTTTTGTTGAAACTGGCCTTATTTCCTCATGTTTGGGGTCCAACAGATCCCATCGCTGTCATATGTGTAAAAACAATAATAATAATCGCAAAAATCAATCAATTTTTTTCCCCCTTTGAAGATCCAGTGTGTGAGATTTACTGGGATTTATTGGGAAAATGTGGTAGAAATGGAATTTAATATACAAGCGTTGGGCGTTTTGGCCTTTATTTGACAGTGACAGCTGAAGTGAAGACGGGAAAGGAGGTAGAGAGAGTGGAGGTAACATGCAGCAAAGGGCTGCAGGTAGGAATCAAACCTGGCCCACGTGAGATGCCCCCATTAATATCTTTTCATTAGTGTGTAAACATCATTACCTTAAAATGTGTCATTTGTATCTACAGAGGGCACCAGTCCTCTTCCACGGTGGCCATGCTGCACCATAGTAGTATAGTCAAGTAATATTAATATTTTTCCTTCTCTTCCGACTTGATTAAAACCTGATATGTCAGAAAGTACTGAAGTGATACCACTTGTCTTTGCAAACATCTTTTACAAATAGGGTTTGTACATCTGATGAGGGTGGTGAAGGACGTTAGGTGAGGAGTCATGTACTCATCCACAAAACCTCAGGAACTTTGGATAGTTGCCAGATACAAAAAAAAAATCAATAGAACTGCAACACAAGGAGTACAATAAATACAAGGAGAACCCACACACTGGGATCACAGTTCCCTTTGGTTTAATTTGTGATATTTTGATCAATTACAGGCCTTTTTTCAGGTAAATGCGGGAAGGAAGTGAGGGATTATACAGCAAGATGATCACTGAAATTTAAGAAAGACACAATAAAAGTATCAAACTCTGTTTTAATTTGTTACAGTAATAAGGAACATAAGTCATTTTCTGTTGTGAACTTTCAGCATGTCATCACTTAAAAAGTATTTTTATAAGAAATTCTCATAAAACCTAAAAAGTCATGTGGTATCGAGCTGATAAAACAATGTTATGTATGTTCTTTTATCTGTTTAAGAGGATCCGGGTTCTCCTGAGAACAAGAGGGGTAAAATAGCTACTTCGATATCAAAAATAACTGAATGTGAGTTTTCTTGTGAATTATACAATCTCAGATATCATGAGATGAATGACCATACAAAATGTTTTATGTGTTATAAATATACTTGTAATGCAATATAATCTGCTTATGGCACAGTATAATTACAAGCACTCATAAATATTCATAATGCTAATGCTAAAGTATTTAATAATAACTTAAAAGGTCATTTATTGTTATACTACATAATTAAAACTCACTTTAACTCTGATACGTGTGTGTTTCTCTTATATATGCTTTATGATGTGTTATGATTATCGTTATAAACCATTAATATTTATGCTTTTGCCTATAAGTATGAATTGTCATTAACTGATTATAACACATTATAAATATGTTTATAATACATTACAGACATAGGTGTCATGGAGGGTGTTACTAAATTTACAACCCCCCCTATTTAACATTTATAAACAGTTTAAAAAGATTTATAACTCACTATTAAAGAGTTATTCACAGTTATAAGGGCATGTTTAAGTGTTTATTTATGTGCAGTATTTGTCATGAATCATAACTTCTCTCATGAAGACATATTTAATATTATTACAGTTGTGTTTTACTATATTGTCTTTGACTATCAGTTTATACACCAGCTTCCACTCACAGGAAAAGTTATAGATGTTGACAAATACACTAACAAACACTTGAAAGTGTCTGTATATCTTTTTATGTTGCATTATAGTGTGTTATGAAACATTCATTAAATGTTTATAGCTCTTATTAATGCCAAAGTGTGACCCTAAGTTTGAAAATGCTCCAAACTTCTAGTGTGACAACTTTGATTAGGATTATGAAAGTGCATGACTGTGTTTTTGTCCCTCTCTCTCTCTCTCTCTCTCTCTCTCTCTCTCTCTCTGTCTGTGTGTGTGTGTGTGTGTGTGTGTGTGTGTGTGTGTGTGTGACAGAGTGCAGAGGATCTCATATAATCTCATGTGTTTGCCTTCACACCAGGCGTCAGGAGCCGCCCATAAAAACCTCCCTCCTCTGCAACTAAACAAAAAGCCAAACACCCGTAAAGGCAACGTTCTTTATTACCCTTTCGTATTGATTGAGAGAAAAGTGAGCAGCG
Organism: Lutjanus campechanus; assembly: GCA_027495735.1. Lineage (NCBI taxonomy): Eukaryota > Metazoa > Chordata > Actinopteri > Lutjaniformes > Lutjanidae > Lutjanus > Lutjanus campechanus. Next base: position 69,411 of record JAJHUR010137578.1, on the reverse strand, counting down.
CGGTGCCAGGTCGTATAAAAGCGCAGACCGAACGGGTGAAGCAACGTAAATCCTTTAGTCCCTTGTAAATAGCTTTAATACACCCGAGGCGCCAAATCACTTGACCTGCGTTAGCCCTGCCGTTTGGGGGCTTTCTGGCTGACTGAGCAGTGTGGAGCCAGCCCTTCTCCTCCCATTCTCTGGCTGTCAGTCCAGGTAATAGTCAAGGCCTTATTAGTGACACACTTGCTCTGCCTGGCTTCAGACTCTCATGGCATCTCGTGTATTTAATCAGCCGCTGAGAGCCACTGTTTTCTACATCTCAAGTTTAAGTTTATCTGTTTATGTTGTGCCCTTAAAAAAAAAAGGAGGGGAATAGTAAGGGAGCAGGATGAAGGAGGAGAACCACACGCAGCTCTTGCCTTCACTCTTCTGTATTGAGTAATTTCTTCCAAAGTTTGAGAACCACAGTTACCACAGTTACTATTTTTACACCTCGTAAATTATTCAACTTATCTTTTTAACTTAATTATAAGGGCGCTGAGGGGATTATTTTTCTCCATAAGGAATCATATTTTTTAGGGCCTAAATGCGCTTGAAGCCACATGAAACTTGGCACATTTGTCAGTCGCAGTGAAAAATTTCATCTGGTATAAGTTCTGGCGATGGGCATGGCTAAATGGTACGTTTCACCTACATGCATGAAAATCAGTCGACACATGTATCATGGCCCAGCGTACAAAAAAGCCTCTTGGAGCCATAGCCTAAACCCAACAGGAAGTCAGCCAATTTGAATTAAATGGCCGATTTTGGCAATTTCCACATGTTGTATTGTAACAGGAAACAACACGTTTTATACTGTGATTTCCTCCCCCTGGGAGGTTGATCAGATCCAACTCAAATGTGGTCAGAAAAGCCTTAAGACCTTAATAATACCTTATTGTGAAGTTGTCGTAACCTGACACTACATGGACAAATCTGAGCCAGACTTCACATTTGATAGGAGTCCCAGCCTGAACACACAGGACGATATTCAGTTGAAAATAATGTGAAAGATATAACAAAACGAACGAGATGTAAAAGACATAGCAACAAAAAATTACATAAAAAGATATTAGATTAAAATAAAGTAGACATAGCAAGACAAAAACAAGATAAAAGACGTAACAGGAGCCTGTACTTTTTCACTTTCACTTTAGTTGAATCAGTATTTCTGCTTTTACCAGTCCTTTTCACACAAGTATCTGTACTTCTGCTTTAGTAAACAATGTGTCTACTCAAGATAGACTTTGTTGTAAGCACCTTTATGTAGGAACTATTTTCTTTCTACAGAAGAATCTGCTGGAACTTCTTTCTTTTTTTTCCTCGAAAGAAAGTAGTTCCGAGATAAAACTGCTCAAAACAAGGTCTGTGAATTATCTTGAGTAACCGGGACATGATTTTTTGGAAAGAGACATTGCTGTTGAGTTTTTTTTAACTCCCATTATATTGGAGAGAAGGCAGACATCTCTACGGCCGATATCTCAGAAACTCTGCAATTCATGGCAAAAAAAAAAAAAAATCTAGATGGATAAATAGTTCTACAGGCCAGAGAGAAAATATGTATTTTTGATTTTGGGGGTGAGCTGTCCTTTTAAGGTCATAGCAGTGCTGGATCTCTGTGTTTGTGTTGTTGGCTCCATAATCTTGGAAAGTTAACAGCTCAGTGTGACTACAAACCAACTTTTGGGAAGATCCACGGAGCATCAGTGAGTCATACAACTACCCGGAATTGTGAAATGGTTTGAGGTGTTAGGTGTATCCGAGCCAGATTTCAACGAGGTATGCATTATGTACACACATCAAGTACGCACAGTACACAGGTGTGTCTTGTTTTAATTTGTTGCATTACAGGGGCGTCTTGAGAAACATATTTTTTCAACATGATATGTAAAGTTATAATGAAAACTGTCTCTCAAGCTGAACGTTCATTTCTCGCTGCCCTGACAGCCGACATGCACTTGCTTGGGCTGTGAGTGCCTGAGGGGCTGTGGACAGCTGCTCACAGGGGTAAAAACGCTCGACAAAAGCAGCATTTATCCACGGTGGGCGCTGCATGGGAGCTTGACCGCTGGAAATAAAGACACAGTATGTGAGAGAATATCCAAGGAAATGCCGTCACAGCCAGTTGTCCCTGGACAGGAGCACACAGCTGTTAGCCACACTGCTCCTCGGTGCAGACGCTGCTCTCTGCTGAGCTGCAGCATGATGTTACACATAAAAGCATGGCTGAGCATCCACAAACAAGTTCAGTTCAGATTCAAGTTCTCTGTCACGGCCAGGCAAGAGGCTCCAGCAACTGTATCATTCGGGGAAAAAAAGTTTAAGGAATATGTTTGTGTTTGTTTTATCTTAAAACAGCACTCACATGCTCATTTTGAAACAGATTTGTTTACTGTAATAATTCCACACATTCTTGTTTGGTCAGTGGCCCTACACTTCAAATTATGACGCTGTAGGTACCCCATCTATCTTTCAAAATGAATCTTGCTGAGACGGGGTTAACATTGTGAAACAGCCGCAGTTACATCACTTAAATTACACACATCACGTAAGTTAAAAAAAAGAAATCAACGTTGGTTTCACGCGGGACACAAATGGCGCTCTCCGAGGTCAAAGTCCTGTTTGATTGACCATCCCTCCACCCCACCAACCTGACATGCCAGATGTTTTGTTACACAGAACCATCTGGGAAGTTGTTCTTAGAAAGTGTTTGGGAAAAGGGCAGGCACTTCAAAGAAAAAAAAAACACTTGGCAGGTGATTGGATGAACCACTTGTATATCTAAGTCTAACAGGCTAGCTTCAATCAATCAGATCAAACTCTTCAGCGCCTCCAGTGCCGTTCTTTGTTCCTCTTTTAATGAAGGAATACTTAGTTCTGTTATAACTGACGCTATCGTAATATCTACGCTAACCTCCTCAGGAAACGACGCCTTTAGCTGCCAGTAGTTCCTCCTACGGTGCTGATTGGTAGCACCGCTTTTGGCTGCCTCGCAAGGTAAACTCCCCACCCCCTCCATGCTCAGACTTTATACTACGTCACCTGACTTCAATGGCATCAAACATCGAACCAGAACACTACAGCAGCACCTCCAGAAATTACACTATAGGAGTAGCTCGGGCTCTCACAGTTTCCAAAAAAATTGTGTTTGAATGAATTTGAAATTACACTGAATTTGTTTGAATCAATTCAGGTGTGAAAAACTTCCACACACGACTTCTCGAAAGCTTTGGTGTTGTGATTATCTGCTCAGGACTGGGCTTTGCTGACTAATGTCCTCCTTTTTTGTAGTAATAACTTACTAGACTGATAGGTCGATAGGGTGTGCAAGAGGTCAAGCTGAATTTGTAGATGTACCCTCTGCTGAATAGACTGACAGACTGTATTTTCGGATCATTACAGTTCAAATATGAATTTTTCCCCACATGTTCAAACAAATGTTTGAATAAAAAGTCCTAGCAGCCACCCACATCGTCATAGTTTGTGGTGTAGAGGCAATGACCAAGCACTCAACACTCTGGGAGTGAGAACAGACTGAAAATATATTCCATATTGCAAAAATACATTCCGAAGTTTATTTAAAGGCACAAGGACTCCTATAAGTGTTCTGCAGTCTGAGTTAGACAAACCAAGTATCTTCCAAAGTTACAATCTTTTCAGCACCATATTCCCTCTTTGTGTAACTCCACAAGCACTCAACAACATACACAAACAAAGAGGGGTTTCTGTGCTGAGAAGAAGAGAGTAACTTTTTTGCCTGTTTGGGAGAAGCAGAAACAACAAACATGCCATGACCTTCTAAATGAGTTCCATGGAAAAAGTGTTGGCCAGTTTGTCAGCAGCTGTATCAGTATGAACAGTAAAGAATTATCACAGCAAGCAAAAACTATTTTATTGCGCACATATGCATGTGAGTGTTGTTTTGAGACAGAGTGGAAAAATTGTGAATGATGAAATGAGTAAAAGAGAGAGACAAAAAGTAAATAAACATGTAAAAACAAAATAACATAAAACAACGGAATCATAGATTAAAAGCAGCTTTATACAAGTGTGTTTTGAGGAGTTGATTTAAAGTGAGCCACTGATTCAACATTTCTGACCTCCTCAGGCAGGGCAATCCAAAGCGTGGGGCTCTGACAGCAAATGCACAGTCACCTTCAGTTTGAGCTGTGACTTTGGAAAGGATAACAGAGTTTTTTTTGCATGAGTGTTTGGTCATACTGTAAGAGGAGAGCAGCTCAGAGATGCCAAACCAGACAGGGCATTAAAAAGTCTTTTTAAAGTCTAAAAGACATGGATCGAATCTAAAAGACTTGAAGCTAAAATAGGCGTAATATGATCACATTTTTTTGGAAACCAGTTAAGAGCCAAGCTGCGTTTTGTATGAGTTGGAGACTATAAAATGACTTTAGGGAAAGATATGTGTACAGGGAGTTAACATAGTCAAGACATGATGAGATAACAACCTCCTCCAGATCAGTGAATGACACAAACAATTTGATTTTGGTGATATTCCACAGATGATTAAAAAAAACAGGTTTGAACAACCTCTTTTATTTGGAGATCTAGTTTAAGAAGTCTACTGTTGATCAGGTGCAATCGAGCTCCGCAGCTGTCAGGAGTTTTATTAAATCCAACCCAGCCCTACATAATCGTCTGCCATGTAAGAATCAGATTATATCGCCTCCACACTCCTCCAGCCACTCCTCAAGCGCCACATGCGTGTGCGTCCCGAGCTCGTCTAGCATGACATGTTCCGGCATTGTTCTTGTTGCTGTTTCTGCCTCTGGAGCCGAGTGAGGAAACATAGCAGGAGGCGGGCTCGTGCATACCATTATCTCACAAAGCACTCATTACAGGAGTATCTCCCGTATCCTCTATACCAGCAAAACATGTCACCTCATGCTCTCCGCCTCATTCTGAACACCGCAGCACTCAAACCCAACACCTCTTTGGCACACGGCTCCACTCTAACCATGACTCACTTGAGTGAAATGCCTCAAACATTACAGTTGCCAGATTGTGAAGTGAACAGAAATGTATGCATGGGGCTTGGCCTGCTCTTCCTGTAAGCAGAGTGAGGAGGGGGGGGGGGGGGGGGGGGGGGGGGGGGGGGTCGACTTGAAGCGGCCACTTGCAACCCACCTGCAGGCCCCCTCTTCATCATGTTTTGCCACCATACATCATAAGTGCATATATTATTTTATTTGCTGTCAACACCAGAGCAATAAAAATGAGGTAATAGTCTGCAGACGAGAACATTAAATTACAGTTATAATTGCTCAGGTTCATTATGGCGGCTCTGTGCAACATGCTCCAACACTGATTAGTGCATAAACAGCAGATCCCAGTAGTTATCTTAGTGAAAATCACCACATTATCTGCTCTCACATTTTACAGAACGATCGGAGAGCATGTAAATGGGGCATTCTTCTTTTATAAGGTAATTACATGTTTAGTGGCTCCATGTCTGGATTAGTGAAAGTATGAACGCATCCTACCCTGAGATTTATCCATAGTTGCTCTGTAATTACGACACGACTCATATGCAAACCCTCCAATACATCATACCATCCATGACATCCATTGCGTCATGGTAAAGTCCGCATGAAACAGAAAGCAGAGCGATATTTGTTTCCGCATACATACGTGTTTCCTGTAAAAACAGGCAGCTATAGGGAGGGACTTGTGACAGAGCTAAGCTAAGTCAGCTAGCTTAGCTTCAACGCAAGACGACGAACGTCACAACCTTAACTAAATTCTAAGTTACTCAAAACTTTAAATAACTCTACATTTACTTTTCATTTCATGCAGCCTCTTCCAAATACGGACTTTCTCACTTCTTCTGTCATACAACTACGTCCAGTAGGGGGCAGCATTTTCCCAAAGTGATTAAATTCTAGCCAGCTGGCTCGTAACCATGGTAACCACAGTATTTTGGGGGGAAACAAAGTTAGAGGTGGCGAACATCTTGCAAGACACACCAACGAGCCACAGTGTTGCTAGCTAGCTAAGTTGCTAGCTAGCTAAGTTTTGAATCTTAGCCTTAGCTTAGCACTGGTAAAAGTTGAATATTGATTGTCAGGTGGATGTCATGATGTTGTTAAAAACTGGTTGGGGCTAGCTAACTAGTAAGCATGTGTCTTTTTTTGTTTAACAGGAAGAAAACATGACTGGATTTTGATCGTTTTGAGGGTTTTTTTGTGGCATACGTTGCTAAATCAGTGCACAATATTGTTTGTTTCTTTGTCTGACAGTTCATTTAAAAGGACACTTACATGTTTGTAACACTAATTTAACATGAACAGGAATTATTCTGACAACAGACTAAAATACATATTTACAATTATAATAAAACAGGTTCATTAAATATGCTACATTCAACCCTGCCTTTACAATTGTCTTTGTAAGGGTACGTTATCTTAAAGCCAGTGTTTCACTTATTCAGCACCCAAGTATCTAAAAGAACTTTTAGCCGTCTGGCTATTGATTTTCACCAATGTTAGATTTGTTACACTGGACATGGTGTTGTGTCTGTGAGAATTAAATAAGTAATTTGGGGCTGTGCGCAGTATGACCGGGGTTGTGATCTAAAAGGGTTAAAAGGCATTTTTCATTTCATCTTGACTTTAAGGTTAAAACCTGTGATAAGCAGCTACAATTAGCTACAGTATGGTGCTGTAAGATGGAAACAATTTAGCTGTTCCTGGACCTCGGTTAAATCAAATCAAGTGTAGTAGGAAGCCCATCAGGTATTTTGTTTATCAGGCTGTCATCTCGAGGTATGTCCTGAGAGTACTTTATCCGAAAACCAGTGTCACAATCAGAGCATCACGGCAGACTGGAGCAGGGCTCAGGAGAGATGGGCTTGTCAGCAGCTGTTTCAGTCTGTTGCACGGTGTGGAAAAGCTCTGTCATGGCCTACCTAATGGTAATTGTTTGGAGCGGTGAGAGGCCGTCTTGTCTGCTATGCTGGTATCTGAGGGGTTTGGAGTGGAGGCGACAGCAGCAGGAGAAGAGTTGTGGGGAGGGTTGTTAGAGGAGAGATATTTCCAGATTTCCTCAGCTTATAAAAACAAGTTCATATGGTGTTACAAGACATAAGGATGCATGTCAGTAGTATTTCAAATGGGGGTAAGTAAGGGACTGTATGAAAATTATTAGGGTCAGAAAAGGGGAAGGGTTATGTTGTTTTCTTAATTTTCTTCTTTTGTTTTCTCACCTCATTTTTTTCAGCCTCCCTTTCTAAGATTTATTGCAAAAAAGGATCAAAGAGTTACAAATAATGGGTTTTGTGTCTGTAATGGACTTTGCCATAAATATCAAAGTGAAACTGGAACGTGTACTTCCTGTTCTCATCACATCACATCACTCGAAATCACACAGATTTTTTTGTAGTAAAGCAAATAATTACAAATCAAGCCCTGGCTCATAACCTTTCTGAAAAAATACACAATAAGTTTAGCTGCAGATGGTAAACACACAGACTCCAGCAGACCCTCGTGCATATAAGGACGCGGAAAGTATAATAGCAGCTTAACAGTTAATAGAGTCCTGCAGGAATTACATAATATAGTTTTGTAGGCCAACGTGGAAGTTAGCATCGCCTCAGAAGTTAGCAAGTTAGCATCAGATTTTGGTTTATTGCAGAAGATAAGATCTTTGGCGAACAACAGTTTATTATACTTACATGTTTTGTTCAGCGAGATAATATTAACAAATGAACACCACTTTTATGATTTTTGAAAATGCAATCACCAGAACTGAAAAGCTAACGTACGGCTATAAATGAACTACGGCATGGTCGCATTAAGTTACCGCTACTACGCAACTAATGTTCAGCCTGTCCATGACAACCTCTGTAGTCTCATTTAGCCGCTTGTTAGCAACCGCCTTTTTAAAGACATATAAAAGCGTCATGGGTGGGGTATTTACTGATGTATTTTATGTCACAGAACAAGACATGAAAATTTCTTACGTCTGTGTTTACCACAGACCCTCTTTCAGGCGTCTAACCACAAAACCATTGACCTCAAAGCGAGGCAACTGGAACTGCTAATATGCTAAATCATTTCCAAGTTTTCAGTCTTATTTTTGCAGCCCTCTATAGGAGTCTCTGTGCAACACACTACACAGTGTCTACTTCTGGTGGTAGTAATACACTTCTAAAAACTATGTCCCTTAGATCTCAATAGCTTGCACTTGATACTGCACTTTCTTGGGTCTTCAGCAATACACTCACCAAATGTGAGGACAATCACATTAACAGTTGTTGAGAAAATAGACAGACAGTCAGACAGAACAGAGGTTTGTTCCAGTTTAGATAAACTGGTGAACTCCCTCTTGAATTGTTTGTGATTAACCTCATTCAGATATTAATGATCAAATTAGTCAAACCAATTCAATGCATTACTTTGACATGTGTTGGGAGGGTGTTGCATAGGCAGGGTCCAAAGAAAATATTTGGAGTGCCTTGCTTTTTTGTGAAGTGTAACATAATTTTCAGCACCCACACTCCACACCCTAACAATTTTGATACAGTCCCTAAGACAGCAAGAAAGGTGAGGAAAGAGGAAAAAGTGGGAGACAGGGCGAAAGAGGAGAGGGAGAAAAAGTGTCGGGAAGAGAGAGAGATGGCGTCTCAGACAGACTGTCTGGCTGCAGCGGGATCTCCAGCACTCAGCGTCATATGATTCTGGGGGTCAGAGGTTATCCCCACTGATGAATATCGGGCCGAGTCTCGTCTCCCTCACAAAAGAAAGGGAGTTGTTTTCACTCCCCGGGTCTGGAAAGTTTATTTCAGGAATCCATCCCTGCCAGCACGAGACTGTAAACCTGTCTCAAGGCAGAAGAGTTACGTCCACAAATATTACACTTTTTTTCTTTACGGTTTTATTGGCCTGCCAAAACATAGAGAGATGCTCTTTCTCATTCAAATGCATCTACGGGTGTAATCACATCGCAGTGGGAGAACATACATACAGTACGTGTGTATATTTCCTCATGAAACATACATCCCTGGGATTTCGACGGGATTTGGAAGATTATAGTTTGCAGGCTGTGAACTGTGTGAAAGTACACTGGTGTTTTGTGTTTATCCCTTCATACTGAACGCCTCATCCCACAAGCCATCTCATTATATCCCTGTGTATTAAGGAAGTAATACACCAGATTTATAGGCAACGAAGATGAGCAACAGTCCCAGCAATGAGCAAAAAAAAAAGGAAGATGCAGTTAAATTCATATCTTATTATTTCCTTTTAAGAACCTACAAGTTATTTTTGTCCTGTGCACGTTCATCTTTCGAGATCTTCCCACAGATGTGTAAACTCTATAATGAATAATCACAGGGCACTTCAAATAACACTGTCAGCGGGATTTCTACTAAAAGCTTCTGGGAGATTATAGCTGCCCAGGAGTGACAAGTGTGATATATGAGATCACACGTGAACAAATGGATGGCAGAAGCCCGGGCATTTATGAGCCTACTGGATCAGTCTCCGCCAGGATACACACACACATCGTTTGACAGTCTCGATTTGAGTAATGAAAAACCACACAGGTTCTCCCTGCAGGGTGAGAAAGGGCTGGTTTGACACTGACGGAGGCGTTTCAGAGGGTCAAGCTGCAGAGGGAGGAGAAGGCAGAGGATCATGAAGCCTTTACCTTCAAGCAAAGTGAGAGAATCTCCATCATCGCCCAAAAGTGGATTCCCCAAAACCTGAAGGAGAATAGTTGGCACTGTGGTGGATGTTAGCGAGGCAGGGTGTGGCCAGGTTTGAGGTTTACAGCTCATCAACACCCTGACAACGAGAGGAGTGAATGCTGGCATTTGAGGAGGTAGAGAGAAGAGAGAAAGGGTTATAACAGGATGACATGAAAAGCTCCACAAAACCTTGTTTTGTTCTCGTGCTGCTTCCCATCAATCACAGAAATTAGCTCAGTGAAAGCTATTACAAATTTTTTTGCTGCTTTCATACATTTTTGAGTTTTGTTCCTCTGAGTTTACATTTAATCACCAATAAGGCGAGGCCAATTATTTTACAGAACACATTTCATAACCAAAAACCAATCCTAAGTGCTTTGGAGAGAACACAGGCAAAAATCACCAAAAAAAATTTAAACAATGGAAGCGAGCAAGCAAAAGCACATAAATTAAAAACAACACGGACAAAAGCGAACAGGGTAAAAACAACAGTAACAATAAAACAAACAATCGAGAGCACACAGACTAGAACAGAACAGAAAATAGGAGGCTTGCTCAAGAGCTTTTGGACCAAAACATCACTATGCAGACAATGTCAGTATTAAACAATACAAGATACGCTTCATTTCCTTTAAAAAATCCTGACAAGTCAATACATTTTACCAAGTATTTGGTGCTGCAAACAGATAAAACAAATAAAAACACTGAAAAAGACAGGTGTAAAGGGGGGTTCCTATAGGACAGAGGCTACCACACACCATACTGATTGTAAAGCCAAATTGTGATTTGTGATATGGGTTATATAAATAAAATTTGACTTGACTGAAATTTGATTTCAAATACATATAAAGTCTAGAATAATCGAAAAGACATAGTTTTATGTGAGGTCTACTCCAGAGCACTGTGTCTGTAGAGACTGAGGGAATATAGAGGCAGAACTGCTGATCAGAGCTGCTTAATAAACACACTGAGGCTGTAAAAACTCCAAATTAAGAGGGCAATTAAAGGTAATGCATTACCATTATTAAATTATTACATATGACATAATTAAAATGAGTATGAGCCTATTTTCTTCTGGCATTTCAAGACAGTCAATTAGGGCTTCATACATATTATGATGACGGGTATGAAATGCACATTTAAAAATAAATCTGCATAAATTAGTATAAGCTAGAGGAGTGCAGGAGAGTGCAGATCTCCACAAGGTGTGTGTGGAGTAGTGACGCATCTGAGTCTGGATGTGTGCATAAATCATCAACTTGATCAAATTATTTTTTCTGATTTAGAGACCTGCAGCCACCGACACATTTCACTCCACCTCCGCGGGTCCTTGTAGGCTTTATTGCCTTTTACATCATGTTGAGCAGTGCAAACTTTCCAGGCGGTTTCTCTGCTGTGTGTTGTATTGATGTTTCTTTTCACAATTTAATGACTCCAGAGACTGCTTTCAGTAATTTTACACATTTCCATGCACACAGCAATGTCACTGTAACAAATATTAATATTTAAGCAGCATAAGTGAAAACTGTAGTTGTAAACTTTACAAGAGAGAGGAAACTCTCCAGATCTTTTGGATTTGGAGAAAAACAGAACATTAATTACCATCAGATCCTGACCGATCCTGTTGCCGTGTCAGGAGATTTTCAGTAGTGAACCAAATTACACTGCAGTGCACCCACCCTTCTGCTATTAATCAGAATGTTAATTTTTATTATAATTGCAATCAACATATCACTTGTCTGGGGCGTGTGGGTGAAGCAGTGGTTGATCATTTGTGGTCCCTGTTGGCATGTTAAGGAGAGAGAAGTCAGCAGTAAATTGCGGTATAAAACAGAGTGGTCAAAATAGGTTTTTCAAAAGTTGTTAATCACTGCAACTACAAAAAGTCCTTCAGCATACAGTCATAAATATGCACAAAAAGATAGTAACATGCAAAGTAAACTTTGAACTTAAAAAAAAGCATCGATGTGAAGGTTAAAATAAAGCACAGCATCAATATCAACACAAAAGTATTTTATAGAATCAACTTGTTATATTAAAGATCATATCACCGAATTTTAATTTGAATTTCAGGATCTTTTGACTTGCTGTTTCGTGTTAACATGGCACCAACAGTTAACCTCGTCAAAATCTTACTGAAGTGAATAATGTGTTAAATTAAAGAGATTTTGATCAATAAATAAATTTGTCATCTGCGTACAGATGAGTACCACACCCTTACCGGACTCATGGTAAATAATTGTGGTCCAATGATTGATCCTTGGGGGACACCTTTCTCCATGTTAGCTAGATTGGATTTACTTCCATTTAATAGACGACACTGATTTTTGTTATAAAAATTGAAAATGAATTAAACCAAAGTAAAGCAGATCAAGACAGGCCATTAAAATATCCTGTCACCACCTGTCAATATCCCATTTTCAGAGGATGAAAATATGCAACCAATAAATTTAAGTTATGCAGACTTTGGTTTAAACCCAAGTTTTTCCCCATGCAGCAGTGTCTCCAATCTTGTGCCACCTTCTTTATCTCTCTGGGGCCCCTCAGCCTTCCATCCTTAATCTGTGGACTCACCCTTATCACTGCAAGGCCTTATCTTATCCACACCATCAACCTCAGACTCGCCACACCCTCAGACACGAGCCACCGGCCCACGGCCCAGTCTGCTGTTTTTATTCCCAGGAGCTCCGTGCCCGAGTCACCTCACCTGCACCCCCTCCCCCGGCTCTATCCTCTGCTATCACTGGGGGAAAAGATAATGAGGGATATTTGGCCTTATTAGTGTCAATAGTGCTATTTAAGGTCTAATCATCTGTCATATGCAGAGACATGTATTACACTGGATGTCTGACATGTTTTTCATAACAACTGAGCTTAGTGCTGCTGTTGCATAAGGAAGCCTGGGAACATACTGCTGTAACTGGAGGCTTGAGGAGTTTTAAAGGAATAGTTCAACATTTTAGGAGCCAGACATGTGCTTTCTTTCCAACAGGTTCATTACACAGTGATTAATATCACTGTATAATAAATACGAAAGATGATTTGCAAGCAGATTAGGGTTATCTTAGAAACAGTTAGTCGGGCTCTGTCCAAAAGTATCAAAATTAGCCTTGCATCTTTTAAAGCTCAGTAATTAAAGGACCAGGGTGTAGGATTTTGGGCATCTAATGGTGAACTTGCAGATGCAAACAACTCGTCTCACTCTCCCCTTCCAATAGAAAAACCTATGGAGGCTGTGAAACTCTCGAAAAATATGAAAGTCCATATTGAGCCAGTGTTTGGTTTGTCTGTTTTGGGCAACTGCAGAAACACGGCAGCCCCCATGGAAAGACACCAGTTCCCTCTGTAGATAAACGGCTCATTCTAAGGTAACAAAAACACAGCTATTCTTATTTTGAGGTGATTATACACTAAAGAAAACATACTTAATAATACTATGTTCCCTTTCTGCCATATTCTGCCGATAATTCCCTGTAAATCTCACACACTGGTCTTTATCATTTAGTGAGCTTTAGAAGACTTGGTAGGCAAATTTTGTCATCTTTGATTGCATCATTTGGACTGCTGAGAATGATCACATTTACTTCAGTGTCAAAGTAAACCAGTGAGTTGTCGTGGAATTGCCCATAGTTAATTTAGCATTCTTTTCATATTGCTAAATTGAGAAAATGTGAGCAAATATAGGATCAAAAATGTGTAACTCACTGAGTCAATAACAACTTCATGCTTTCTGATTACATCCCCCAAAGCATTATGGGAACCATTGTTTAAAAACTTAGACCTTAGACCGTATCCCCAAATAGAAGTAAGGTGACAGCCCTTTTAATTTTTGTTTGAAAAACCCTGGGTTAATCAACACCAAGATCTGAGAATAAGTTGGACAGAGCTAAGCTCGGTGTTTCCCTCTGTTTCCCATCTTTATGCTAAGCTAAGCTAACTGTCGCCAGGCTGTAGCTTCATATTAAGGCACAGACAAGAGAGAGGTATCAACTCTCTCATCTAACTGTCTGCAAAAAAGAAAATAAACACATTCCCCAAAATGTCAATCTAAGTCTTTAAAACACACAAATAAATACCCAGACAAAAGCAGTGCGGTGTGGCATGAGAGACGTCAGACAAAACAGGTTCCAAATGAGCACAATAGGTCTTAGGTCTGCGTGTGCAATTGTCCCTAATTATGACAATGATTCAAGGAGCTCCACATTCCAGTGCCTCTTATGGTTTTGCTGCTATGTATCTTGGAGCCTGTGGAGCCATTAACACGATACCAATCTCACCAATGGCTCCAGTTTGGGCCTCCCGTGGGCTCCTGAATGCAACCTGTCCAGGTCGAGGGGATCCAAACATCCACCCCCCTCCCTGCCTTACAACACTCACACACTTTTCTCCCAGAGGAGGTGGGCATCAGGACAAACAATCAATGCCAATGACAGATCCACGTCAGACAGAGCGTAATTATGGGAACAGCGTTCTGAGAGATACTGTGTCATTAAAACCCACCGTCTCCACTCCAACTACACCAGACGCTCTCCTGCTGCCCGTCCATGCTGTGAAGTGTGTGTGTGTGTTGGTGCACGGCTTTCAAGCTAGAGGCCAGTGTTTCTTGTGTCCTCATATAACTTCTTGTGTAATTGCAGCAGAGTTTGCCGACTGAACCTGTAAAGGTGCGGAGATGTAGACATGACAGATACATTTTGAGGGCCCATGCATGACTGAGAGAAGCCTCAAATGCTCTCGACAGCTGCAATTTGAGAACTAAATTGCTGAAAATACTTACATAGCTGCTGTCTGATTTTGAAACCATGCTCGCCCAGACACCATTAATGCCCGATTACTCAGAGAATGATGTGACACATTCAGTTTGTGTTGGCTACAGAAAAGTGGCCAGAACACTCAATTTGCACATGTATATCAGAATAATGTCTCTCAGGCACTGCAGAAAGACATGATCTGTGTTTGTGTTTCTCTTCTTCCAGGCAATAATTAAGTCGCAGAGCCAGCAAATCAAATCGTCATCGTCATGTAGTGGGAAACAAAAGCCAGGAACAAATAAATTTCAGTTAAAATGTGTCCCTTTCAATTTAAAACCCAGTGATGAATCAGTGAGGTGGCAGCTGAGCACCGAAATACAGCATCAATCACACACTGACACTTGAGGTTCTACTTTAGGTTTTAGTTAGGTAGACACTCTGCTCCGTCCTAAAACTGAACAGTAACTACATATTTGGTCAAAACCAAATTAAGACCAATATCTGACATTCTTAAATCTGTTTTATCATTTAAAGGCAGCGTGTTAAATTTGCGCTAATAGCAATGTCGCCTCACAGCAAGAAGGTCCTGAGTTCGAATCCCCCATTCGGCTCAGGAGCTGGGGAGTTTGTGGCAGGGGCAGGATCTTTCTGTACGTAGTTTGCATGTTCTCCTCATGTCCACATGGGTTCTCTCTGGGTACTCCAGCTTCCTCCCTCAGTCCAGAGATATGCTAGCTGGATGAGATAGTCACAGACTACCGTAGATGAAGTGAATTTATTCACTTCTATTTTGACTCTTCAGCATCTCAGTTATTCAGTTCCTTCTAACTCATGAATAACTTAGTAGATAAATCTACTCACACTGAAAAAACAACTTGTAAACTAGTACAGCTAATTAGCATTTGCAAAGTAGAACTATATATCAGACTTTATATTATATACATGACCTTCCATAACTAACATACTTATTTTAAGCTAAACCATGATCTTTTCCTAAACTTAATCAAGTAGTTATATCACACATTGCATATTTATTATTGCCAATTTGACCAAAAGCATTGCTTGTACAGCATCGATGCTAAAGGGGTAACTACAGCGTCATATTTTGAAGTGAAGGGCTGCTGACCAAGCTGCCTTATTGGATGTGTTGAGTGACATTTTGCACCATCTCAGCTTCTGCCTCTAGCAGAACTGAGGTGATTTTTTTTTCATTCTCGGTTAGTTATATTCGGTTGCCAGGCTGTGGAAAATCCTCCTCCTCATATCTATCATCATAAATGTAATTGGTCGTTACTACAGGGCATAGATTTATGGTAGAACTAAACAGGACATTGCCACTCAGCCTTGCCATCATTTTTTCCCACTGGTCACTCCCGTATTTGCAGAGAAAAATTCCCCACTGGCCCAAAAAGCATTTTCCCCCATAAGCCACCATTATAAAAGAGGCATCTGTAAAACTGTTGACAGGACACTTCGAACTGCAAACAAGGTCAGTCCATCATGTTTGCAGTTGTAAATGCTGACCACTTGGGGGCAGCAGAGGGGCAGCAGAGACAAGCTCTGGGTGTCTACATTGACGTATTTTCACGATTTAAGTTGGTTTGGCAAATATAGTAGCAAACAGTTGCCCGTTTACGTGTCCAGCTGATGCCTACAGTAGCATCAATATAATTCTCTCAGAGTCGTGTTTTTATCCACGTGAGTATAAGTCCAGTATTCACTCACTGTTTTAGCTCTGTTTTTGGTCTCCACCAACCCCTGAGGGAAACACCTGGATCTTAAACACTCCACAATGCTCACAGGCTACAGTAGTTGCTAACTGTTGTCTGTCTGCCTTCTAGTGTTGTGCAGATCATGGGCATTTTGGCTTTTAGAGCTTTTTTTGTTAAACAACATGACTGTCTGCTACAGATGTAAACAATGATGAGATGAGTCAGAACCAAAACAGTAAAGTCACTGGCCAGAAAACGAAAACAATGATGTGAAAATACTCTGAAGTTCAGTAGAACTTTAGTAAGGGACCTGCAGAGTCAGGTGATCATGTCCCTGTGGGGTTCTCACGACATACAAGCAGAGGCGGCAAAAGTACAGACATTCTGTATTCAAGTTAAAAAGTATGTGAAAAAAAATAGACTCTGGTAAAAGGAAAGGTATTGATTCAACTTCTTTACTTAAGTAAAAGTGGGAAAGTACAGGCCCTGAAAAGTACTCAAAGTGAAAAAAGTAAAAAGTTGCCCTCTGAAGGACATTTCTACCCAAACCTCACCTTTTCTCCACAGTCAAGTCTCAATCTCTGTTTTGTCTTGTTACTTCTTGTTACGTCATTACATCCTGTTGCCTCTTTCGTCTTTGATTTTGTCTTGTGTTTGTCTTGTCACGTCTTGTCTCTTCTTGTTCCATCTTTTTGCATCTTTACGTCATTTTGTTATGTACACTTACGTAATTTTCATCCTGTTACATCTCGTTATTTCATATTTGTCCTGTTATTTCTTTCTTATTACATCTTTTACTTCATTTTCATCTTATGTATTGTTACATCCTTATGCCTTCTGACGTATTCATCTTGTTACAACTTTTACTTCATTTTTGTTTTGTTGCGTCATTTTCCTCTTGCTACGTTGTTTTTGTCTTGTTACGTCTGTGACATCGGTTTCATTGTTATATCTTTTTACATCTTTTTATGTTATTTTTGTCTTGTTATGTCTGTTACGTCGTGTTTGTCTTGTTGGATCATTTTTGTCTTGTTACATCTTTTACGTCGTTTTCATCGTGTTACACCTTTTTAAGTTGTTTTTGTCTTGTTACGTCTTTTACGTCATTTTCGTCTTGTTACATGTTTTGGTCTTGTTACGTCTGTCATGCTCATGTGTCAAACGCACTGATACACCAAGGAAACATCTTTTCTTTGTTAGTGTCCCACATAGAGTATTGATTGTAGCTGCTTTAAAGAGACAGTTAAAAAGCCAAAGCAGGTTTCATGATGGAGGATTTTCCACAACCTGGAAACCCAAAAGTTGTTTTTATAAATGGCATACAAGTAAATGATTTATTCAACTGTAATATGGCCATTAAGAGCAGCCTATAAAGCAGTCTTCAAAGGTTCCTTATTAGAAAGTGGAACCCTGACAACTAATATGAAAACCAGCAGGTAATGAGCTCCACTTCATTGCATTTATCTTTCATCTTCTTCTCCATTGGACAACAGAGGGGATGGTATCACGGCAACAGGTTTGTTTAGGGCCGCCTCGGTATCAGCAGGACTTGGACTGCTCGGCTCTGTTTGGAGTAACTTAGGCTGCTGTGAAAAAATCCATGGCATGCTAAAAACATAATATACAGGAGCCTGGCATCCCTAAGAGAGAGTCTGACTGTCTGTTCCTCTCCGCAGGTAGCCATGTTTGGAAGTGCTGACAAACAGAGAAGAAAGACAGAATGCATGGGGTCGGTCCGGGCCGGTGGCTGGATACTCGCCAAAATGTCACGTCCTCTTCATATTTGGGCTCCAACTATGGTCACCTTTCATAAACCGTGCTTGATTGTGTGTAATTTGGAGTAAACTCGGACTGACTTCCCTGATTAATAGGAATTTTGTGCTTGCAGACAAAGCACAAGGCATTAAAAACGTGGCGATGTCTCCTCTTGTCTTAGGGACGCCTGTACACAGGGGGATTTGCTTAAAGCCGTCACCCAATGAGTCAGTCACTAAGGTAGAAGAATCTCATAATTAAGGCCTCATTAAAGCTACACGGCCCGACTATGTTGGTTTACAGGGCAGACAGAAACCTCACAGATCCACAATGGGGCCATTCATAATACCTCACTTCTCTGAAGGAAAAGAGAAAAAGCAGTTGCTCTTAGCATTTGGGCAGATGTAATTGCAATCACTCAGCTTGTCTGATGCTGATAATGGGGCGATGGGAAATTCCTGTCAGAGTCGTGGCGCAGGGTGGTTTCGCAACCACTTTGGCAGGCTCCATGTTCCACTGCAGGGCAGCGAATGCGTTACGGCATGCTCACATAGCTGTCATTAAACACATTTTGAAGAAAAAAAACATAAGACAATCAAAACTCACAAGTGTGTGCCATTCTCCAGCTTCTTGAGCAATGAAAAAGCAAATATTATGTAAACGTATATCGTCTGTCATCCCCGCGCTGTTAAACATGTTGAAAGACAGATGAAAAAAAAAAAAAGGAAAGTGAATACGCTTTTGCAATCCCAGTCACCTAAAATACGCTATAAATTCAGGCTGAGCTATTTTCAACATCTTTATTTTCATTTGTCATTTTGAAAACATTTCTCCTGACTGTTGGTTTATGTGAAAATTAAGCTGTGGGGAAATAAGAGCACACATTAACTGGGCAGTTCACTTAAGAATATAAAAAAAGTAATGTTTGTTTTCCAAATTTTGGGTCTGCTTTTTCAGCAGGCAGCCCACCCCTGTCTGAAATGTGTGTTACAGTAGGCGGCTGAAATAGCACGTGGGTGCAACGTTCTTGTGGTTGGTCCTTGGGTACAGTATGTGACACTTGGCATCTCAGCAATGCTTCCATGAGAAGCCTCTATTATAAAGCATTCATGCAATGATGCTAACAAGCTCACTTTACTGGCTGGACAAGCATTTGTGCAATAAAGTCCAAGATCTTCTTACTGTATTAGTGCCTTGTGGGACCACCCAAGAAACAATACAGTGATATTAAGGATTTTCCAATAATCTCCAAAGAGCAGCAATAAAGCCCCATTTACTGGCCTGCAGTCTGCTGTGATGGACAACAGCGATTTGGTTTTAATTAAATTGGAAACTTGAGAAATTTAAAATACATGAAAACAGTCTGGATGAACGGTAACATCCATTAGATTTAGTTTCCTGGACTCGTGATCCTGAATGACATGCAGAGTGTTGTATTTCAAACAAGATGTTTCAGTAATATTTTACAGGTAGGTAACTGCAGTCATGAATTTGCCTTGGCAGTCTGCCAATGTTTGCAAAGGTATTTGAGGTATTTTGAGTATTTTACAATTCAAATGATGCCACAGAGAAATGTTAAGTTTTGATTAACTCCAGAGGACGCTTTCATAAGACACTGAAAAAAGAAAGAACAAGACATGCAGTTCAATGAAATTTATATATAGGTTTTTTTCTCTCACCTAAGCTCATGAAAATAATTTATTTAAATGAATGAGCATTACTTACTTACATTGTAATGTGCAGAGAACAAGTGGCAACCTTTTCAAAAAGTTTAATTCAAATTACAGCATAGCATGGGTAATAAAAAAATAGTAAAAAGATATAATTTTATTCTTGCAATAATCTGTGGTTTCAACAGTCCACGAGAGTGTAAATCAACACGTGATTCATACAATTCCTCAAACATAAATACAAATGTCAATGCTTTCCAATGTTACTGGTGTATCAGTTATGATAAATTACAAACATCTATATGTCAAGAAATGAATAATATACAGTAAAAACAAAACAGATGATACATGTTGACACAAAAAAAATAATCTTTAAGCTTTTCAAAACTTGTTCTCTTACAGTCAAAAGGTGTAGCTCGATTTGACTGACACATTTAAACGTCATTAAAAAAAAATCTGAAAGCATGTTCACAAATAGGCCATCGCAGAAAAACAGTTAATGCACACGTCTCCTCATTATTGCGTATGTGGTGTGTTGCAGTGGCTCTCCGCTCAGTGTGGTGCGCTGAGCGGAAAAGGGTTGTGCCAAAAGTTCAAATTTGTTGAACTTTGACCCAAGCTGCGCTGACCTTTGTGGGCTCAGCTAATCGCTGTTGACCACTGCTTGAACTGAAACATGGCTGCAAAACGAAGCGCTTGCGTCCCTGAATCATGGATGCACGATTAAGACAGCCTTGCTCACTGGTGGCCACTCGTGGTATTGCAGCGCAAAATTTCCCAAAAAAAGCATTTTCCGCATAGACCGCCATTATGAAAGAGAAGTCTGTGAAACTGTAAACAAAGTCAATTATGATTTTTTTTATTATGCTTTTCTGATCCATGGAGTTTCTATATTTGTAAAAAATTTTCTTGGAGCCCAGGAAGGCGATTTTAAAATCTTTGACATGACCACAATGTAAAGTCTGTGGGCTGAGTGGGAACTCGTTGGCGGGGCCAGCAGTAGAAACACTACTGTGCATATTCAGCGGGACACATACAACAGAAGTAAGCCTAGAAAAATTTCTGGGGGTTTGCACCAGGGGAGCAGTTCTCATTAGACTGAATAGGCACCATTTTTGGGCCTGGTATCCAGGTCTTCATAATATATCCAATTTCCAGAACTGTTTGTTAAATCAGCCTCATATCAAGCTAAGGTGGTGCCATTTAGTGTGTTTTTCCTTTCTAATGTTAATACACCTAAATGGCTAAATTCCACCAGTTGCGGTTGTGTCGCGTTACGGCTGTGCCACTTCAGCCGGAGCTGATCGCAGCCATTCTACACAATATTTGTAATTCCACCAGCAGCGCGTCAGCACATCCCAGAAGCGGCTTTCCACTCCGCTCTGCTTCAAATATGCACCGATTCTATTTTTGACAAATGGCGCGTCAATGACCACAGAGCAGACTGAACGGGCAGGAAGTCAGACACAGGAAAGGCACGGAAAATCCAGTTAATTTTCAAAATAAAAGACTCACGATCAAAAGACAGACAGAAAAGAAACAATGTAACCACGTAGCCTGCTTAGCCATGGTAAAACCACAAACAGTGAGGAAAGAGGACCTAATCAACAAAACGCTCTGCTGCTTAAATGCTTCTGAAACGCTGCTGGTGGGGCTTGCAGCCATGTGGAGGACGGATCAGAACCGTGGTGCAGGCGTGCTATGCTTAGTGGAATCAACTGGTAAGAATCTTCAGCTAAAGCTCTACAAGCTGCACCATATATGTACTATTAGAACTAGATACAGCATGCAAATATGGCACCAATTCAGTCCAGCGAGAACTGCTCGCCTGGTGCAAACACCAAAAAAGTTTTCTAGCTTACAGCCTTACTTCCTGGATATGCAGCCAACTGAATACCATAGACTTTACATTGTGAGGATGTCAGAGATGTTACTTGCAAATGGAAATGAAAAGTTAGTTTTCGTGGCTCAAAAAAAAAGGTTTGCAAATATAAAACCTCCATGGATCAAAAATTCATAATAGAAAGATTTACAGACATCTCTTTTATAATGATGACTTACAGGGAAAATACTTTTTTGGTCACAAGGGGAATTTTTCGCTGCAACACCACACGTGGCCACTGGGAAAATTTAGCAGCAAGGCTGAGCGGCAATGCCCTGTCTAGGTTTATATATTACATTTATGTGCTGTACTTAAGAACAACAGTTGAGTTAAATGCTAACACCACCATGCTTACATGCTCTCAATGACAATATGCTAACACGCTGATGTTTAGCAGGTATAATGTTTACCACCTTAGCTTAGCATGTTAGCTAAGATTAATGGTTACAATGCTTTCTGTGGGGAACATGAATGTATAAACACAGTTTCATGGCAATCCATCCAATAGCTGTGATTTATTACTGAAAACACAAATGTCAACCTCACGGTGAGGCTAGATGAAAAGTCAGTGGATCACCACAGTCGGTGGGATTTATTGTCTTGGGACCATGAATGTCTGTGCAAAATGTCATGGCAATCCATCAAAAAGTTGTTGAGATATTTCGGTCTGAACCAAACCGAATGACTTATATTGCCATACAGAGTTAAAGTTGCAGTAAAAGTTACAAAACATGTGAATTATATATGTGGGACAATATTTTTCTAAAATGTTGTGTGGCCGTATTGTGTCTATTGAGCATGTTTCCACTGTCCAGTGTAGTCACAGTCTATGTACCATATAACATATATAAATGTGAGATTTATTCCATGGTAAAAAATAACTATAGTTCATGAGTGTGTACATAATAGATCATGTAGACAAAAATATAAACATGACTGTCTACATTAAACACACAAATGTACTTTTTCTTGCTCCCTAGGTCTTCCAACATCTATCCAGAGAACAATAAAACATTGATATTTGGTTTACCGCAAAAGTCTTCAGCATCCATGAAAAATATACTGAAACAGACATATTCACCGCTTTACTTTCAGGTTATTTTATTGGTGAAGCAACAGGCATCCAAGTTCCTCGGGGAAGTGGCAGCGCACTGTGAAAAACAAACTCGGGTCCTTGAGTTCTTCACACTGTCCCTTTCACCATCTGACAAGCAGTCAAGTCAATGCTCCTTCCTTCAAACCTCCCCTGTGGTTTGGTACTGTGTGGTGGTGCTCATAAGCAGTCCGTTGGAAGATTAAAAAGAAGAAAAAAGAAAACGGCAGCAGAGGATGGCTTGGATGATGCCCTGCTCATGTGTGAGGCTATACGCCGAGCAGCATGCCCATAAAATCTGAACCGTTCTGTATTGTAATGGAAGCTCCTGCTGCATTATCCACAAATATGGAGGTGTACTGCCCGGCCTGCAGAGGAAAACATACAGCAGTGATGCAGACAGATTCCACAAATGCACATATTTTGTGTTTGCGCGTGTTTTGTGTTTGTGTGCTCACCTGTAGCTCCAGCAGCCCCTGCACGCTGACAGTGAATATCTTGCTGTTGCTTTCTAATCCAACAATCATCTCCAGTGAGCTGCAATCATATTTAAAAAGGAATAAATATTGTGTTACGCAATTCATTACAATCTTGCATTCTTCAAGACATTGTTAAAGGATGGATCCATTTATTTTTTTGTGAGGTTTTTATATTATTTTGTAGCTCCCCAGTAGTGTTCCTTGTGTAGCCAGACTGTTTTAAAACCATAGTGTCCGTGATGTCAGCCAGAGGTTTCTGAGGTGCCATGGTGAAGCTCATAGTGTGGTGGTTCTTGTTGTGTTCAGTTTAAACTGTAAATTCTGAGTTCCCAGTTGGAAATTTCAACTGGAACGCTCCCTAAATTCAGAAGACGGCGTTCCTCCAATTCAAAAGGTCGGAGGAACACTATTTATTAGCACTTGTGTCTCATTAAATCAATTATAAACACAGAACTGTCTGTGGACACACAAAAATAAAATACACGGAATGGTTTGTTATCAAGCTCAAAAAGGTTTGTTCCAACTTGTTGTCCTGGAACGTGGTCAACTAAGGTGTTCTTTCTGACCTCAAAGGTAAAAACGGAATGCACCATCAGAGCATCACCATCTTGGCAGTGCCTGACTCTGCCTAACTCAAAAAATGGGTAAAAAGGTGGAGCTTGGGTGGAGCTGAAGTGGGCCAAATGAAGTGGATGCCTAGCAGCTAGCCATCTGTGACGGCACTCAAAATGGGCACGCCCTCAATTATGCGCAGCTTTAAGCCTTAATATTATTTAAACCCGCTTGGCTGAAGGAGAGTGGTGGAGAGCATCAGCGCTCCAACTTACTGTACGCCACTGCTTTTTGCTAACAGCTGTGGGCATTTCTTTTTGAAAAACCTGGAAAAGAATGCAGATGGAGTCGCTGTTTAAAGTGAACCAAATGCAAAATGAGTTATGTTAAAGGGATAATTGTTACTTGCTAAGAATTAGATGAGAAGAGTATGATTGTGCAGTATTTTTAGCATTAAATCAGTTCTAAATCAGGCTAATTCAGTTCCTCTCTCTTTTATCCTCTTGGAAGATAAATGAAAAGTCATGGAGTTTTTGTGAGTTTTCTTCCGACTGACTCTTTGTAAAGTTGTCGAACCAGATGTGAATTAAACATTTGGTTTTCTCTCTCCGTGTGCGACTGCAGCTCATTTTGTTTTGGTTGCGTTGTTTTCCCTTTTTCCAATTCTGTCGTTAGCCTGTCAGAACGTCCTGTACTCGGTGCAAAAGTCCAACCATTCAAAAAAATGTTTTCATACTAGAAATGAACAAAACCATGATTCAATACGATCCAGATCACCCTCGGGAGGTTTCACCCCAGTAATTTTGGTTCATATTAGGCTCGAGCGGCATCTGGTTTTTCATACCCTCGTGAAATTTTACCGGGGTATACACTTTTATGGTGGTAGTTGTGTAAAACTTCATTCAATGACAAACTCAAATCAACACTGTAGATTTACAGCGCTGTCGCTGTACATTTACTGCCAGACCGACAACTTCATTGCTCACATTTTTCTCCGCTCAGCACATATCCATCATCACTCTCTCACACCACAGACAGTAATCAGACATTTTTCTTCTCTCTTTACAAGTCAGTGCTTTAACTTTGTCCCCCAGATGCTATGTTTGCCTGCTCAGCTGCGCTGCAGCGCAGAGGCTGACGCCTGCTGGTGTAAGCTGCGCACTAGAACACAGCGTCCCCAGTTTCAGTTTAATAGAAAGAGAAACGTCTGTATTTAGGATGGTTTTAATAATCATTCCGTCTGGATTTCTTAATTCCCTGGTGTACTGTAATACTTTTATCCCGCCCAATTCTAAGTCAGATCAAACTGAAAAGTCTGTAAGTCCAGACCAAACAATTTAGGTGTGAAAAGGCCCTCACTCTCAGCAAGAATGAGAATAAACTGTTTCCTGAAATGTCAAACTTCTTTAACAACTGAGTGGTTTCGAGGTCTGTAGAGATGGTTGTAACATCGCTGCAGGCTTTAACCACACAGCAAGAGCACTGGCTCCTGTTAAGTGGAAAATGCTACATTTTTATGGCAAATCAATCATGTTTGTCTTCACTCCAACTGCCATCACAATGAGCCTCATTTCACATTCTCTGCATTTTCATGTGTGGGAGGGCGAGACTGGCTGGAGCTTTGGCTCGAAAAAGCAAGAGCCAAGGACTCTTTCGGGTTAGGTAACCCATCATAATAATATTATTTATACGTTCCCCTCATTGTACCAAGCTACAAGGGAGGCTGCGGAGCTCTGCACAGTCCGGGAGAGACTTAAGGGAGCAATTCATTTTATTCTTTATGTAAATAGAAATTTTGAAATATTGGAAAGACCCATTCCCAACTGGATTTGTAATTTTTCGCCATGTCGAACCGCAGAATTAGATACTTCTTTATCTCTCTCCTACATCCCAAACAAGGGCATTTCACTGCTGCGCTGCTGACTGTAACAGGCTGCCTGAAGTGTCAAAGGTGAGTCTATAAAGATTAGTTAGGCGACGGGGACGAGAGCTCTAAGTGAGAGGACATTTCCTTTAAAGACCTGCTCTGTTTTTATACAGGAAATGCCACACTGGTTCCACACAAAGTGTAACAGACAAAACCTTGAACAGCTCATAAATTCTGGTGAAAGTTAAGGTAGCATTAAACACCAATAAAATGCCCCTGTTACATGGGGAAAGTAAACAATTTACCAAAACAAGAATGTCAAGAATGCAGTGTGGTTTTTGTAGTCAGATTAATTACTTCCCAAGATCAATTTTATTGACTTTTACTGGTTATAGGTGGTATAACTGACCAGCATGTGCTACGGGCATAACAAATGAAAACCACATGCAAGACAATCTATTGAGGAACAAGGATTTGGATTCTGGGTGTGCATTTTTAACAATGGGTGTGTTTCCATGTGCACCAGTACTCTGGTTATGATCTGATGTCCTGATCATGTGTTGCGCATGTAAACCTCACATCCTGGTTTCAGAAACCTGGATAAAGACTCACAGTTTTGAGAAACCTGGACATGCTACCTAGAGTAGCACAGGCCCTGTTTACACCTGGCATTAACATGCATGTTGGGTAACCCGATCACAAGTGGAAGGCTTTGAATGTGTCAGTTCACACAAGGAATTAGGATGCGTCTCTAGTGAAAACTTTTGATTGGATCTCCCTTCCTTGCTCTATGTCCAAATAAACATGTAAATCATTTCCATTTGCAAAGACCAACTGTGGTGTTTTTAACTGGTGGGAGACAGCAATGTACCCACTGTGCCTAGTCTGCTGAAAACAATAATAATAATAAGTTTGCAAAGGCCTTGGTGCTGACTCTTGTTGTGCTGATTCTTTAGCCCAAATGGAAAGCAGTTAAATCCACAAGAATCTATTTGGCCTGTTGTTGTGGCTTCTTCTTGTTGTTTTGCACTTTTATATGACGCTACTGGCATTCAAATGAGCATGTACGTCTGCTTAATTCTTCAATGTGGACGGGACACATTCGCGTACATGCTGCTACAAGATGTGCCATATTGGCCCTGACCACCTCTGAATGAGGTTTGAGCGATCTGATTTCAGTGCGTTCTTAACACCTGTGCTTGGAGCTGCCCACATGTGAACTGATCACCCAAGACAGTCGAGACAAAAAAATGCACACAGTCAGAATCATGAATATGGGGATATGAAAAACAGGTTTCTCATGTTTTATGTACATATCAAATCCCAAATAAGATTAAAACCAGACTCAGAAACTATTATGCCAGCGCACATGCGCGCACGCATGCAGAATACCTACGTGTATCTGTGGCAGAGTGATTCAATGCAGATCAGCACCCGAACATTATCCCTGGCTTTGAGCTGACTCTTGCTCCTCTTCACCTCATTATGGTCTGTGAGGAGGCAAAAATCACATCATGATACTGTCAAGGGAGAGTACTGACTCTGCTTAATGTTGCACATTATTGATTTAACACTTAAGACTCTGGTATATGCACTATAATATCCCATATAAGAAAATTGCTGTAATTTACCAATGTGGACATTAGCAGAGAACTGGTAGATCCCAGTGATGGGAGCTGTGAATCTCCCAGTTGACTGGTCCATTCCCGACCCTCTGAGGAAGGCTCCTTTAGCTGGTGGCTGAAAGCAGAATGAAAGAAAAACATAATTAATATGTTTACGCCTTAAGGTGTAACATGCATCTTAGCTGTGTTGCATCATCCACTTTAATTTAACAACCATCTGTTGGACTGTAAAGTTCTCCACAGAAGAGGAATGTTAAACAAACACTTATGAGATTATTAGTTATAGTGCAAATATTTTTTTGAACAAACAACTTATTTCATGGCCCTGTTAGCAACCAAGATAGCTAGCCTGCTAACTGACAGTGAGCAAGTTTGCTAGCTTGGAGAGCTTCTTTCCCCTTCAGTAACTCTGTATTGCAATTAAATCATGTACAACCCTGAGAACAAAATGTCAGGGGGAAGTAAACGGCACAGCGCAAAGAAAATAGAAAGAACCTCAAAGAGCTATTGTGACTTATTAGCACAAGCTGGGCTGGCTAGCGTGTCCGCAGTTAGCTTGCCAGCTACAGTCTACCAGCTAGCCCTGTGAGTCGTCACTATTGCTGCTGTCAAATGGGGTTGTGTTCACTGTGTTCACGTCACTCCTCTGCTGGTATTCTCGATTCTCGGATGGTAAGTTAATGTTAAGTATGCCTTTGCATTTCCTGCATTACGTTCCCTGCTTGCTAGCTTTCTAAATAGTTAGCCTCTGTAATTTCTAAATGCCAACACTTTTGGCGTCTGTGTTGTTGTTGCCTAGCATAAAGCTTATAGAACCACATATTTCGTAAAGATGTGCAAACAAATTTCAGTCCAACTTTCTGGTGTGACCGGACTTTAATACCCATTAACACCTGGATTTTGACCGCATTGTAATCATCTGCAGTGTCTTCCTTCATTGTCTTTCTCTTTACTTATGACTCTGCAAAAACATGTAAAACATCCATTCCAGTGCCATAGCAACATGCACATAATGCTGTGTTAGCATGTTAAACACTTCAGCAAAGCTTAATCCTCCCTCCACCAGCCTTGTCAGCCCATCCCAACAGGGCATAGTTCTTCCACTACAGCATGCTGTTTCAAACAGTGTCTATTTCTGTCCTCTCCACACTTTATTCCAAGTCAGAGACAGAGTGCCTTTTGTATGCCGCCCAGAGAGTGATGTGTAGAATTGAAAAAGTAGATATTTTTTGACCAAAGAGCCAGCCTGAGTCTCAGAGTGGCAGCGCCTGCTTTGCCAGTGCCAGTTACCAGTGAGGGGATGATCCTCTCATAATTCCCCCACATGCAAACTAAGCGATGATTACCAAACACTCGCTCTTTCAAACACAGTTAAGACAGAGAAGCAAATGGGTCAGAAACAAAGCGTGTAACCATACAGGGGAGGATTAGCCAAAACTTTTCTTTTTCAGTCATGCACGGGGAGCAAAGCTGAACCAATTCATAAACATTTACTTGGTTTCAAACAAACATACTGTCTGAAAGTTTTGGAGCTCCACCAGAGTCTTCTTGTCCACCACCACGGGTCCCTTGAGCTTGCAGTGGAAAGCCTCCTCTATTCGTCGGTAGGAGGTCATCCCCTCCAGGGTGAGGAGAGCCGTAGGTAGCTGGCTTGGGCTGGTTTGTCTGTCCAGTGCTGCTGCTCTTCTCTCTGTAGCCTCTGACAGAAATACACCCAAGTTATAACAGTGCAGAATGTTCAATTCTGTAAATTTTCTGAAAGAACCGCCTCGTAGCCTAAAGAGGAGCAGAAATGTGTCTGGGCTGAACAGTCAACATGTTTTTACCCTTAATCATCTCTTTGAACTCCTGGAGAAGAACTTCCTGGGTCACTTCAGCCCCAGGAGAGCCAGGAGGTCCCTGTGGGCCAGGAGGACCTGGAGGACCAGGTGGGCCAGGCTGGTTGAGGAAAGATGCACAAAACATTGTCATGAATCAAAGAAAATCATTATGCAACTTTGTCTTATTTACCAATTTTTGTGGTAAATAAGAAAATGTATCAATTATCAATGCAATATGCAAGAAGTACCACACATTTTTTCAGTGTGCTCCAATAACAGTTGAGCAATCTTGGTACCCAGTGGAACCTCAGTCAGCTTTCATATAATAATGTATTAGAGTTACATCTTAAGTTAGCTATTGTTAGCAAAATGCTATCTAACTAGCTAGATAACAGTCGATGTAGCTCGGAGCACTGGGGGAGTGTTGGCGTTAACCTGCCTTGCAAGGCAGATGGATTTGCAAGATCACAAGATCATGCGAGAATCCATCTTGTGGGGCGTCACGTTATCTGTTTGTGTCCACACGAAAAGTGGTGCAGCCAATCAGCATCCTAGGAGGGACTACTGGCAGCTATAGATGTGGTTTTAGGTGTGACAACAGCAAGAGGCATCTATGGAAGCAACTCGTCTCAAACAAACGATGGCGGCTCATGAGGAGGTGAGCGTAGATACTGTGATAGCATCTGTTACATCAGAACTGGAGAGTAGAAACATTTTGAGTTAAGCTGTAGAGTTCAGCAAGAGTTGGATCTAATTGGTGCCTGTGTAAGATGTGATAGACGGATGGTTCATCCAACCACCTGCCAAGTGTTTTATGAAAGCGCCTGCCCTTTTCCAAACCATTTCTACAGACAACTTCCCAAATGGTTCTGTGAAACAAACCAATATTTTCACATCTAACTCAGTGAATTAAGGGTTTATGTCAACCAAACCAGAGTTTGTGATTGTTAAAACAGTTTTTCAGCCCAGTTTGAATGAAGTGTGAATGAGTTAACAAGGCAATTAAGCTAGTCGATAAAAGAGAGAAAGAAGGTGTGCAGTTAGATTCTTCTGTTTTATAAGGAAAACAGGTGTAAGAATATTCCCTTTCTTGGTATTTTGTGAGTATATTTTGTTTTAAAAAGTCTAAAAAAGCTAAGAAAGCTTGTGAAATGTAGCGAACTTGCTGCTTGCACAGCTGAAACTACATGGGGGAGGTGTGAACCCCACTATTGGACTGTTGAGGTACAAAGTGGTATTATGAGACAGGCTGAAACTAGCTGGTTAACATGCTAACTTCAGTCGATATGTTGTATAGATATGATATGTTGTCTGTGAAGATTCTCATTGATGCAGGTCATGGTATTCTTTAGGAGCTGTACGAAGGCTGAGAGGCTTCTTCACTGCAGTTCTGACTGAACTGAAGAAACTGAAGAAGCTTCCCCTGAAGAGGTCCAGTTCAGCTCCTAGTCTGAATAGTTTAAACTAAAACTCTTACATATTACACCTTTTAAAATTATCTTTTAAATTTAAGTTTTTTAAAAAACCACAAGACACTCTGTCCATCTGCTGGCCTCACCAGGGGTCGTTTGCGCTTGCGACACTTTCCAGGGAAGTTGCCAACAGGTCTTTTGACAAAGTCCATCCATGATCCCAGCGGATCCACCCTCTGGTTGTCAGACGTCTGCAGCAGAAGCAAAGACAGAAAAACATTATTTTCACATGAATTGTTACAAATTATAGTATAAATAATGATGTGGTGAAGTGGTGTCAAGCTGTAAGGTAATTTATTATATAGCACACACACAGTGGCAGTTCAAATTGCTTTACAAATTGCATAATAAAATAAATGAGACAGGATAAAACGCATATACATGTTCACTATAGGATAAGATGGAGGAGGAACAGCCACAGACTTTTCTCTGAAGCCACCACACTGTTTTCTCATTCAATAGTAATTGCAGCCTTTTAAAAAAGTGCTATTTACCAGATTAATCATATATTTTATTTTAAATGATTTTGCCCAAATGGGACATAATGCAAAGAAAGCTATATTCAATGAGTCATTATTTCTTCCTTGAAACCATCACTGGAAAATCTTGCCCTAAGATACAATTAAATGGTGCCAGACACCAAGGAAGGTCACACAGGGAAACCTCTTTCTTTCTTTCTGTCTGTCTCTCCTGCCCAGTCGACTGCAATTCCTCTGAGAGGCTTTTCAATTTGCCATCTAAGGTTCACCTCATGCTTATTTTTTTCATTCCGTATAATTCACTCAGGTGCCACGTCAGTTCTTATTTGCCCAATAAGCTTGGATGAATGTAAACAAACCTTGTCAAGTGATTCTTTTTCAGCGCATGAAAATTTCCATGAGCACTCTGGTGAAAAATGAGTCTGCCCGTGGATGTGTGATGTAGATTCTGTGGATTGCAGACCTCAATTACTGTAGTTTATAACAACATGTCAAAAAGGCCAACGCTTTCTCCCTCAACCAAAGACGTACTAGTATTTTCTTTTATTAATGCTGCTTGTTTGAGTAACGTAATGATGGAAAATTTAATAAACAAGATAACAAATGTATATACAGTGCATACAGGAGGGCGAGTTGTGATTTAAGATTGTTAGTCTGTTTCTGTATGCTCAATATTCTTATCTGCAATAACTCATTTATAATAAATTACTGTATAGGAGACTGGGATCTGTTAGGGAGATAAGAAACACACTCCAAGAAGTTCCTGGAAGCAACATTTTTTATGCTACAACTGACGTGTTTTCATTTTGGTTAAATGTGAGGCTGAATGAATTCCAATCACAGAAAGCTTGAATCTTACCCTGACCCTTCCCCAAATGTCATGTGCCTTCAGTTGAGATAGAAGAGGAGATAAAGACGAGCCATGGAGGTGAGCTGCCTGAAATGGAATTTGTTTAGGTTTGGCAGCGAGACACGGATCACTTATCTGCAAAACCAACATGCCCCTTTCTTCACTGTCAAAGACTTGCCTCTAGTTCCACCGCAACAAAGTAACTCCTTGTTTGTCTTCTCAAATACTGGAATAAAAACTGTTTTTTATGTGTGGGGATTTGCAACAGTCTCTCCTTCTCTTTCTCTGTGACTTTCTCTTCTCTCTGACAGCAGACAAAATAAACAACTTAACAGGCGCTGTGCCGGCTGCATGTTGAATCGCTCTGTGTTTTTGTTGTGATTTTGAGGCTTGGAAACAGATAAAAGTGAGACTGATTTGGTCAAGACGTGAATACTTTTACACTGCTCAATACTGTTTCCATAAGACTGAGAGCCGGTTGGATAAACTGCTTTTTCCTTTGCCATGTCCACTTTTCATGCTCATTATCATACCATTTCTGTAAGATTTATAGGAATGGTTTGGACTTTTTGGGAAATACGTAAACCTGCAATAACTGCTTTTTTTTTTTTTTTTTGGTGGCTCGAGTGTAGCGGGAGAAAGCTGTGAACACAACTTGTTAGCAAGCTTAGTTGCATATTTACACATACGGCTGCGACAAAGCAGCATTATCTTTCATTTGGTTTCAGTTGTGTTTCTGGCCACCTGATGCATGCAGTGATGGAAACAGACCAGGATGCATCACACCGGCTGGTGGTTGGTGCTGTATGCAGTGCTGCAAGTTGGGCGGCGCCTGGTTATTGTCTCATGAGTTTGGTTTCATTTGTTATTTGATGGTATAAAAAGATGGTTTCATGCCGTGATTGACAGCTGAGCTCTGCTGGAGTTTGAGTCGCCTGTCTGTATTGGTGGGAACTTGAAAGTGTGGCGCCGTCACTACTGCGCAGACTCTAAATGATGTCACCAGTGTAAGATGGCATCACATCACTCATATCTGGGATATTCTGTCTTAATTTTTGCACAGTGGGAAAAAGTGGAGATGCAGCGTCCATCTTTATTCATGTCATTGATCCAAGTGCACCACAGAGCTTCTGTCCTGTCTGCTCTTCACAGAAACGCAATGTTTTTTTTTTATGAGGAAAGAAACAAAAGTATGCCTGTATTGTATTTAATGCTGAGTTTACGTGAAGGCACAACTAATTAAGAATTTCCCATAGTGGTTTCACTTCCCCAAACTGTATGCAAATAAACATGTTTGCAAAATACCAAAGCAATAGCTTCATGTTTATCTTTTGCCAAATTTACAAGAAGACCTAAATAACTAAGAATTTGTCATTAAGTTTTTTCTCACTCAACCACTCTCAATATAGTGTTTTTTTAAGGGAGTCTGGGGTTACTAGTGTGTTCAAAGACATAATTTGCATTAGAGTGAGACAAATGATGTACAACAGGACGTCAGCTAAGTTGCTGTCTTTCAGTATGGCTCAGTACACATTGCGTACACGCTGCAAAAAGAAAGACCTTTGAACAGAGCCTGGTTAGCTGTTTTCAGACTTTACATTAAGCTAAGCTAACCAACTACTGGCTATAGCTTCATATTTTCCATACAGACATGAAATTTTCCAAACTATTCCTTAACATGCCAGTTCTATAAGCTCGAGCAAATATTAACATGTTGATGACTGGGGGCTGTACTAGTATTCCCTGCCTGTGGCAGTCTGAGTATATTTCCACTGGAATCGATTGTAAAACTGTGAATCATCACCTCAGACACTTTTAGACAGCTCAGAACGATATGTAAAAGACACCTACCCAATTATAAGAGCCAGCGGACGCTAATTCCAAAAAAAGTCAAAGCCTCACATTTCTTCTTGTGTTTATATCGGTGTCATAGATCATTGTCTTGCTTTTCCAGAGATACGAAGCAGTGCATGTCGGCCCACACATGTGACTTATAATTACACATCTTAGCCATTCCCTACATAATAATAAAAAAGACAGCATATCATTGCCAGGAAATCAGCCATACTTGTTATCCTCTTTAACACACGCCATTGTAATTAAACCATTAAAACCTTGCCCTCAAGGATTTTCTGTGCTCAGCGAAGAAAGGCTATGACCAAGGTAATTATTACCTTCATTTCTGAGCTGCAAAAATAACAGCAAATCATTGTATAAATAATTTAATCATCAGCTTACGGAATGCTCAGCTCTTTCCCTTAAACAGATTGTGTTTTTATTCTAAGCGTCTGCATCGTCAGAGCATGACATACACTATATAGTGACAGCTGGCATGGCTCACACAACTTGCCAAAAAAAAATCTGATTCATTGTATGCAGGTGAGCCTCTGTCTCAACTCAGAACATCAAAGACTCCACACATGCAGACATGAAAACCATATTGCTTGATGACACAGAAAAACCTGTCAGAGGTGTTCAATCTCTCGCTCGCTGCTATTGACTGTGGCGTAAAGTAAACTATGGATTCCCAGGCGTACCTCTGTATCAGCACGTACAACTCGTGAAACAAAGTGGGGAGGGAGCAGATCCAGGTATCAGTCTGAGAGCTGATGAAGAACACCAGGGCTCCGGCTTTGATCATCGCTGATGTGTGAGTGCCTCAAAGTGGCCTCGTCTGTCAGCAGGTGTGAGCGCACGCCTTTCCAGCACGGACTGAATGTGTCAAGTATTCTGTCTAAAGGTAAGAAACTTTAAATCTTCTAGACAGTGTTTATCCTCATTGATGGCTCTAAATCATGACACATGACTGAGGCTCAGATCTGAAGAATGGGATGCATTGTGTCCAGAGTTTGGAAGAAGTATTCGCATTCTACTGAATAAAAGTGCCAACACAACAATTTTAAATGTACTTAAAGTATACCTCAGTAGAGGTCGACTCCACTGGTTGCAAAAAGAAAACAGATTGTATGTAAGTTTATGAGAAAATAACGGTGCTTCTCACATTTCTGGCCTCAGTAAACATTTTCCTAATGAACAGCATGATGTTTATTTTATTTTAAATTATGGTCCCATGCAGAGTTGATAAAGCAGGTCATGCTTTAGGGCGTGACTTTGTTACTACAGCGACCTGTCAATCAGGATAGAGGTGCAGGAATGTGCATCCATGGCACTGTGTACATTTAAATAGCCATGAACTTGTTTTTGGGTGTTGTCCATGTTTTTCATCTTTTGTTGAACTTTGGTTGTGCTATCAGCTGTTCATTTTCCTGGTACAATTTGTTTTAAGCCTGTTTATAGCCAGCTAAAATCAGCATTCCAATTAATATCACAGTTAACATCAACTATACAACAAGCTATATAGCTCACGCAAACATTAAATGATAATTTAGCGTTAGTTATACTAACAGTACCTGATTTCTGCCGGGTTGGCAACCACTGTTAAGACTGTCCACGCCTTGCTCCTCCCCAACTCCAACCTCTTTGATTCTGGTTCCAAAAAACTAAGATGGTGACAGCCAAAATGTAAAAACAGGAGGCTTCAAAATACTAGTCCACAAACCAATGGATGACATTGTAGTAGCTATATCCACTTCTTTTATACATTCTTTGACTTGGACTGTTGTATCGTAATATAAGATGTGATCTTGTTTGATTTGTAACACTTTTTGTGGGTAAGTGTCATTTTACTGTTGTAGATGGGCAAGAGGGAGCTAGCTTTGAAGGAATAGTTCAACATTTTAGACAATACGCTTATTTACTTTAGATACCAACAGCCATTTAGGATTGGAAACAGAGGGGAATAGCTAGCCTGGCTCCATCCAACAGCTACAACATACTCTGAGCAGTTGCCAGGGACTTCAGGAAGCGACCACAGGGTGTGTCAAGGAGGGAACCCTAGATCTTGGAGATTTGCACTAGTCCCTTTCCACTATACTGTGATTGGCTAGTTCCCATTGTCTCGACAACACATCCTTGTGTCCTATTTTAACCATAAATTGTGATCTCTTTCTAACCCTGCCCAAGAAGTTGTTGTACACAAACCTACCCAAGTAGTTTTTGTCCCTAAACCTCACCAAACTGTGACTGAAAACTGAAAAATAAGTAAAGTAAGTTAAAACAAAGTGTCAGTGAGCACTACTGCACTGAATAAAGTGCGCATGCACAAGAGTTTTGCAAATCTAGGGTTCCCTTTGAGACACGACCATAACCACAACCAGCAAACAAATAGTCCAACACATAAACCTCCATAATGATTTTCACTCTTTAGTCTCTGTACAGATTAAACAAACAAGATATATACATGCTAATCAGTGAGGTTTAAAGGTGCTGCTGATTTTGTTACAATTGGAACAAACTTTCTGCCACAGAGAAAATAAGCAGGTCTCCAAAATGCCAGACAATACCTTTAACTTCTCTCCATACTGTTAGGTAGCCTAGTCCAGCAGTTTCCAATGTAGGGGTCAGGCCCCACCAAAGGGTCGCATGATAAATGTGAGGGGTCATGAGATGATTAATAGGGTAGAGAAAAGAAAAAACAAAGTTCTGCTGCACATATTTGTAGTAATTATTTGGCCTTCTCTCTAATATTTGTTTTGTTGTGAAATATTGTATAATTTTACCTTGTTTGGCCTTGAAAAGTTATTAAAATGAATCCCCCAGAGAAATTTAGAGGGTAAATGTCTTTGGTGGAGCTGCTAACAGCTCATGTTAAGGAGTTCCAACTAGACGCTGCTTTTTTTAAGGAGTCACAAGCCAAAATGTTTGTGAACACTGGATTAATCTCTAACAATGTATTGTATTATATAGGCTAGTTATAAAACTGTAGATGTCACATTAACTGTAGTGGTGTTAAAAGTACTTTATTTGCCTTTTGGATTTAAAGGAGTTGACGTTTAAAGTGGAAAAACTGGAGTAAAGTACAAATACCTCAACATAAGTACAGTATTTGAATAAATATCTAATTAACTCCCCACCATGGATCCTGTCCAGTACCCATGGCACAAAATAAAAGTGAACCAAGTTTGTTTTGTTAACCTACAGCACAGTGGGTTTGGAGTTTTTGGATCAATTAATGAATCAGTTGTAATAACTGTTGATCATTCACAGAAGCCCTATGCGGTTTTATTACCCAGAAAAGGATGATCTGGGTCTGCTTGAATAATGCTTCTATGTGTGCTGCTTTAAGTGTGTTTGTCATGTAGTTTGGGGAAAATTAGGTTGAATTTATTTGAAGCAATAAAATGGGAAAATATTTCCCTGGGGCAGCATGCCACCAAAAACACAAACACAACTGTTAAAACATGTCTCTGGGGCTGCAACCAGATACTGAAACTCTACTCCATCGCAGGCAGCTCCTGAATTCTTCCATGTGTACAGTCAAACTTATCTTGTTTTCTTTTGTGTGTTATCTGTTTTTCTACCTGCTCATACACACTAGACAACATGAAACTTTTTTTTTTTTTTTGCCACTGATAAAAAATGTTGCACAGGCAGGTTTAAAGGTTGGACAGGATGATGGAGAGCCTTCTATAATCCCTTGTTTTTACATCCCCACACTGCTCCCTGTGCAGTCATCCATGCATGGGTGGACGGGCCTAACGCCGGGGCCGATCCCTCCCCGGGAGGCAGGGATCCCCAGGCTGTGTGGGACGAAGGGGATCCTGCTAACCTGCGTGCATCACAGTCGTCATGCATCCACCCCTGTGTTCCCCACCGCTGCACTTCACAGAAACAGATTGCCTTGAGGATTTATCGCCGAAGAGCTAAATACAGTTAGGCATGCAATGTTGACTCTGTTCTCTGCTCACTGTGTTATTACTCAATTGGCAAGCACCATGTGCAAAGCATAATTACTCTATCACACCATGAGGATGTTGCTATTAGTTCAACAAATGTTGAAGCAACACCATTTGAAAGAGTAAATGAAACACAGTTATTATATAATGATACAGTTGAACATGCTTCTTATAATGTGGCCTGATTTTATCTTCACTGTTGACCCAACAAAGGCGTGTATGCATTTATTATGTGTGAGAGAAAGTGAATCAAATTTGTGTTTATGCTTAAGAAATCACCAGAGACAATCTTGGCTTCCTCTTGATATAAAGAGGCAAAGAAACCTTGAGCGATGTGTCACATCTGTTTTGTGTATGAATTATAGCTTTGAAATTGGAGTGAGTGCTCATTTTCCCTGTGGTAGGTAAAATGAGCTGTTGAAAAGGTAAACAGGTTTGCCCCATGGTTTGACTGTAGGCAGAACATTTCAGGTAAGAAGTCATTAGATCCTCCTCCTTTTATATGATTAATTTGTGCCTCTGCATTATGTTACATAAGTAAATCTTGTAAATGGGTCATTTTTTATTTTCTTACTTTTATTATGCAACTAATTTGCCCCCGTCGTGTTGGGTTACAACTTACAAGAAGTTGTAGAAATATGATAAGTGGTGACAAGAACTGCAGGGTACTAAGTGAAACCGCAAATTGCTGCACACCGAGAACATTCAAGAAAGTCTCATGAAACACGAAACAGTCCCGAAATTTAATCTGTGTGTTCATAGACCTGAGTGTCAAGACCAAAATGAAAAATTCATAACGACTTTCAAACGAATGTATTGTCCACCATCTTTCTCATTCCACGGTCAAGCAATAATAAATAGACAATGTCTGGTTACGCTTTCAAAATAAAGATCTTGGCTAGATTTAGGCACCAAAACTACTTGGTTAGGTTTAGAAAAGGATTGCGGTTTGGGCTTCCTAAAACAAAAACACTGACTATTGGTCTCACAGGGGGGCAAAACTCCAGTCTCCAGAAAGTCCTGTGTTCGCCACCCAACCTTTTCTGATTCTTTATACTACGTTCGTCCTCATCACTTTGACTACTACAACTGACTGACACTGGGCTCGAACATTTTAAAAACGTATAATGGATGCCAAAACATCATTTAAATTTATTTTGAAAGGAATAGTTTGGCATTTTGCAAAAAACAAGAGTCTTTGCAAGAGTCTTTGCTTTCTTGGACAAGAGGATTTATACCACTCTTGTGTCTGTACAGTAAATATGAAGCTTGCAGGAGACTGTTAGCTTAGTTTAGCATTAAAAAAATGGAAAAAAGGGGAAACAGCTAGCTGTCTGAAGGTAAACTGGCAAATCTATAGCTCACAAACTAAGGCATTTTATATTGTTTGATTAAGCCGTACAAAAATATATATATATATATATATAAAAACATCACGTTTACTGCATGTAACACCCTGGATTTTGTTACTTTTGGACAGAGCCAGGCTAGATGTTTGCTCCAGTTTCCAATCTTATGCTAACCTAACCTAATCATTTTCTTGCTATAACCTTTTTTGTTGTTGTTACGGGTAAGAGAGTGTGCAAGCATGTTTCCTTAAAAAAAATTGAATCAGGATAATCAGAAACATATGATAGATGCCAAAAAAACAATTACATTTATTTTTGAAAGGAATAGTACAAGATTTTGGGGGGAAACACTTCTTTGCTTTATTGCCAAGAGTTAGACGAGGACACTGACACCACTCTCATGTCTGTACAGTCAATATGAAGCAAGCAGCAGACCGTTAGCTTAGCTTGGCATAAAAACTGAAAACAGAGAAAAAGCTATCCTGGCTCTGTCGAGACCAAAAAACCAAAGTGTAAAAACACCATATTTATCCCCTATCCCAACACTCTGGATTTTGTTACCTTTGGACAGAGCCAGGCTAGTTGTTTCTGTCTACTGGCTGAGCCAGCTTCATTTTTTTCACAGATAAGAGAGTGGTATCTCATCTAACTCTTGGCAAGAAAGTGAATGAGCAGATTTATTTCCCAAAATGTCAAACTATTCCATTGACAGTAAATATAATTGTTTTTCCTCTCCTTTAATCTGACTGCTGCATAGGAAATTTTAGCACGAAATATGTCATCTTCAATGCAGTATTATTGTGATTTTCTTTACCTGCACTTTATAAAACACATCACATGCATATACAGGATAAATCTGAAATATCATCCGTCCTCCATTGTCAATAACAAAATAAAATGACCGCCCTATGTTGCCTAATCATCACTATAGTTGTATATAGTTGTACTTGGAGCCATAGTTGACCAATGTACTGTTAAGTGTAGCAATAATTCTAAAATCATGGTTTCAGGAACATGACCAGCACATGATAAGAATCAGCCAAGATTAAGGGATTTCTATAAACCTGGCATCAATCTGAAGCTATTAAATGAAACAAAATCCAAATAAAACAGTCCCACCATGTCTGTGTGGTGAAAATACAACACTGTGGTTTATTTTACTTTCAGATTTCAGATGTAATGATAAAACGCTGTTTATTATTTGTTTCTTTTTCACTCGCTTTCAGTTAACTTCATTAGGTGATTTAAATATTTATGTGTGTAACCGTTTTCAATCATCTGACAAGTTCGCTATCGTGCAAGACAGACTACAGGTAGTTCACACCATCAGCAGCGCATGAAATGTGTGCGCTCCCACAGTGGCGCTGTTCCCTGTGGGACTCGGTCTTGTCTCTTATGTGAAGGTTGATCCAAAAGGTCCCACACACTGCAGCATTAATCATCACTGGGGATGAGAGAGAGGAAACAAAAACCCTCGCCTCGGGCTAAACCCAGCCATTACTCAACACGCCAGGCGTGATGTTTGACTTGACTCCCTCAATTACAGCCATCACAGATCCCTCGCTGCTCTCGACAGTGACAGATTCCTCTCATCTTCCGAGTGGAGAGCAATAAGACTTACACATACATGCACCTCTGACATTCGGCTCTGAAATTGTACGACGCGATGATTCACAGGGATCGGAGTTGTTTGAAATGTGCTTCAGTTATCATCTCATTAAAAAAATTCCACTCACAGCACAACTCCACACCTCACTATTGTGATCACTTTCAAATGGAAAATCTCCCGAGGAATGCAGTGTACGACTGCACGCTGCCAACAGCCCACACACGGGATTGGTCAGATAGAAAAGTGAATGCCATCATAAGAACTGTTTCCACTGTTTCCACTGGGCACAAGGGAAAAACATGTAAATGTGGAGTGTAAATGTTTGGCTTGTTTGAGAACACAAATTTCTTGCCAAGACGGCTCCAATGGACATGTTGTTTTCTCTGGGACCTAACAGATGTGTAATAGGATAAACTTACAAACTACCCAAGAAAAGAAACCACTCTTCATGGTGTGTGGCATTTTTTTTTCTTGTACAGAAACCTGGATGGGGTGGCACCAACAAATGCGACCTTGAGTACAACCACTTCCACAGATGTCAAGCTTAAAGCTCAGGTTCTCATCAGAGGTGACAATGTTTGGCAAAGACACTATCTGGCATAACACTGCGTCTTAAGAGTGATTATGTCATTACCTTCTGATTGTGGGAGATGAGATGAAAAGAATGTTAGAGAGGGAGGCACAGGGGGCTAATCCTCGCCGAGGTGTTCTCTTTCAGGACCCTTTCTATGGGGCTTTGTGAGGGGCTTACACGGCATGCTGCCCCAGTTTTCGGGGCCGCACCGCCCCTATCGGATGTCCCAGACACAGCGGAGTCAGACTAGGCCTGTGAATGACAGAATCAATGGGCTGGGAACAACATCGCCATAGGTCTTTAAATATCTGCCCACCTAACTTTCCCAGGAGTTACATCATGGCAGAGGGCCTATGAGGGACCTCGGGGGAAACGGGTTTGTGAAGACACCCGGCTCCCTGTGGGTCGACTCGGGGGAGTGAGATCCCGGTGGGGTGCGATCCCGGTGGGGTGCGATCTTCAGCAGGCTTGAGGGTTGACACAAGGTCATCCTTCATAGCCTCTGCTTTTACAGGGCAAACCAAGTCAAATAAACACCGCCAGGCCGCAACCACCTACAATGTGTTCTTAAAGATACAAAGGAGACCTCACTGCTCGGTTTCGAGGGGGGAAAAAACGCGGTGAAGGTTACGGTTAGGATTCCAGAGGCTGCTGGCTGCTGGTAGGAGCTGAAGGCTGGTATATAGGGCAGTGAGAGTTATATGAGAATGCCAACATAATGGGTGGGCTGAAAGCAAAACAAATAGCCTGTTGGAAAACCCTCGCAAATATGCAACACCAGCAATAAACCAATAAATAACAGAGTCAAGGGCCAACTGTTGCTCCTGAAAATGGAATCACACCACTGTAATGCAGCTCTGTTGGAGGAGTGCGTTTCTAATGAAAACAACGCTGGTTCTTCAGTTTTTTCCACTTGTTGTCATAGTAACAATTCTCTCTAAACTCTAAATGTTTTATTTTTCAGTTATTGTGTTTATAACTTCATTTCCTGCTGCAGAGACAAGGTGTATACATAACTTATCTCCTTCTGCCCAATACATGAAACTTCACTCCATCCTGATTCGCTCACACAGTCTGGAAAATTGGTGACAGACACCCGCAGCGCGCACTAATTGATGCATTGATCAGCCTTTAGATGTCCACATTCCTGGCATACCTCCGGAACTCATCCATTTAGTGTTTCGCACATTTTGGTCCGTCTCACTGTCTGAGGCTTGACCCAGAGGGGCACACCTGTCCTGTCCTAGTTTTTACCTCTGCCACAATTTATTTGCCCTGCATATTGCCTGTGCTGACAAGAAATCTGCACATATCTTACATATCTGCAGGCTGACCTCAAACTTTAATGTGCACTATTGCTTTTATGTATGCAATATTAGGACATAGCACATATATGACTGGTACAAGGGCGTCACTTTGTGCTGAAAAATTATGAAAAAACATTTTTAAATGGACTTAAACATATGCGAGGAGGATTGTTATGAGGTCAAAGCAGATAATTGCAGCATGTTGGAGGAAAAAAATCATAAGCGCATCAAAAGTACATAGCTAAGGCTAGCCTACTACAGAGACGACAGTACAAAAATACTCAGGATATGCAAAACCACATCGACAGCACAAGTGGGCTAACAGTTACTCATCACATCTACACTTGCCGCACCACCTCAATCAATCGTACAACGCCAATATCACATCTACTGTAGAAAGCGCCAGCTCGTGTCAATCAGCCCAGTGAAAACAACATCCAAAATCAATGCCCTAAAATATGACAAAACAGAAACAACCGAAGAAATAATGCTAACAATGTAAGCTAAAGATAATAACTCAACTTTACCTTTAGATGGTGGTAATTGTTCCATCAAAGCTTCCTAATTTGTTAGCTAACATTTCCAATTTTAACCAAGTCAATTTCTCTACAAATTGCATTGTGAATTCTGGATGTTGAAAAGCTGAAACTAACTTGCATTGCTGGCTTTAAAATGGTTGAATAATGTCAATAATCTATGAAAGATCAAGAACATTTTAAAGATTCTTGCAAAGCTGATGCTAAACTGAATTGCTGGCTTTAAGAATTGAAATGTCTAATATCAATAATTTATGAATGATCTAGAATATTTGTTGAAAAGCTGATGCCAAACTTAATTGCCGGCTTTAAATTTGTATAAAGTGGCACATGAAAGAGTATCAATAGTTGGAAAGGAGGCGAAGTGCACTATAAGCTTGGAGCTAAACTGAACTGCTGGTTTTTAATGTGCATAAAGAAACAGGTGAAGAAGAAAAAGATGCTTTTAAAAAAGTGATGGGGACTAAATCAGGCATGCCCCCCATGTAAAAGACATCTACGAACACAATTAAAATGTAAAACAAGCTTACACATTTAATTGTTACATGTGGAGAGTTTTAGTCACTACCTTGATGCTTCCACCGACCTCTTCACTGTTGGACAGAGTAGCGTTGTAGGTCTCTGTGTGTTGTGGGGTGGTCTCCTTTGGCCTCTTTCTCTCCTTCTTGGCATCCACCCCATCCAGAAGGACACACTGAGTCCAAAACACTGCAGCCACCACTGCCAGAGGCCCAGCCCCACACCACATCTTCACACCGGTTTTCAATCAGCACCAGAGTCCCTGCAGAAACAGCCTGAATCTTGTGCCAAGGACCAGACAGAAGCTGAGGATGCCCACAAGGCTCACAGACACAAAGTCCTAACGGGGTAGAAGGAGACCAGAGGAATGCGGCTTCAGGGACTCCCTGTCCAAGAGACTGTCAGACTGACTGCTGCCGCCGTTGCTCCCCTTCTTGATGAGCTCTCAGCCAGCACAACGTTGCAGGGGCACTGTTAACTCTAGCCAGAAAGCCAGGAGACTTACTCAACTATGAAATGTGTCAAGCAGAATGGTCCAAGGGAATGACAGATCGGCGCAGATCTGACAGCAAATAAACCCATTAGTGAGATTTTTCACGCTTTCTGCTCTGTTGGGGGGTGAGGTGTAGAAGAGGAGGAGGGGGGGTACAGGGGGGCAAAAGAAGAGGCAGCAGAGAGGAGGGGCGTCCAAAGCTGAGGGTGGGCTAGAGATGGATGGCAATATTCCCTCTTTCCCCCCACGCTCTCCTGCT
This sequence comes from Lutjanus campechanus, assembly GCA_027495735.1. NCBI lineage: Eukaryota > Metazoa > Chordata > Actinopteri > Lutjaniformes > Lutjanidae > Lutjanus > Lutjanus campechanus. Next base: position 25,236 of record JAJHUR010137578.1, on the reverse strand, counting down.
GTTTCTCACACCGAGCAGTGGATCCAGTCTCCAGCAAAGTTGTGCGGTGGCTGGAAAAGCTGCAAGATCCACAAGAGTTGGGCTTTCATCAAAAGATGCAGTTCAGTGTTCAAATCAATCTGTCTGTCCGCACAGCACGTACCAGCGGAGATGCAGCCCAACAGGAGATGGATGAGGTCCAGTTTCGATCTTTGCCCAGCCGCCTTCCTTCTTGTTCCTCACAGATATCAGGAAACATAAAAGTTCACAGGTAGCTCTTCTGCCTCTGCCTGATACAACTCAGGTGCTCCCTTCTAACTCTCCCAACAAGTCAAGTCCAGGGCCACGTGCAACTTTCACATCAGAGAGCTGTGATTTGTTGTGTAGTAGGTCCGTTGCTCTCCCTGTCCCTCTGGTCTCAGTTGCTCCTTTGCTCTGACTGAGCTTACAGGAGGGCTCACAGTGGAGTTTTATCATCACCCTTTCTCCCTCCCGCTTCTCTTTCTCCCCCCCTCTCCCTCCACTCCCTCTCTCCCTGTCTCTTCTCTCCCTTGCCTCTATTGGCAATCTTACTGGCTTATTCAGCTCTGTTTTATCTCATAGATGAAATGCTCAAGCTGAAGAGGTTCTTTGGCAGACAAGTTGACTGTGTGTATAAAGTCGTGTATCTGTCTGAGAGTGTCTGTCATTTTGGCTCAATATTAGCCTACTCTACCAAAGCCCTGTGTTTAGATCCAAGCAAGAAATATAAATGCACTTTTTGGGACCTTAAGGCATTATCTTGGTGTAATCTGCTGCTTGAAAACCTCCAAAGAATCTCCCGACTTTGCCATGCACAGTGCAAGCCAAATTTGTTTTATTCCATGTTGATGTTCAGCAAAATGTCTCACTTTTCTTGGATGCCCTATTAGAAAAAGATTCGCAGTTAATACTTATATTTCAAATAGTGTAAATTGCAGGTTTCAGTAAATAACATATGATGTGAACAAATTGTCAGTGTCTGTATTCCTACAATCAGCTCATAGCCCTCTCTTACTCTTATTAGGATAAATAACATGTTAGCTCATGAGTGCCAATCAGATTTTTTTTAACTTTACAACTTATAGTTTGAGACTGTTTGACTGGTCGACTTGGTGTTATTACATTTTAACACAGTGCCACCCAGAGGCGGAAGCCTGCATTACAAATAACTAACCAGTACCTTTCCAGTATGGCTCCATTCTGGTACCATACTAGTTCCTGTATCCGCTGGCACATCTGTCTGAAAACGCTGCTGAAGCCAACAGTCAAGCTGGCCAGAGGGAAACACAACAAAACAACAAAACAGGAAATTGGGGCAATGTTTTCATGTGTGCTTTTTGTGCATCAATGCCCTACTTTTCCCTCACCAACCATTTTTTACTTCAGTTAACTATTTAAGCTTAACATTTACCTGTTTATTTTTTGCTATTTAACAGGAAAATGTTAACATATTTCTTTCTTGTAACTTTTTTAGTTGTGTAATTTTCTGAAGAGAAAGACAGAACAGGGAAGTCGGTAATTTGCATATCCTGTCTATGAAAAAAAAGGCAGAGCACATGAGGAAATATGTGTCTGCTGCATCTGTGTCCGTCCTCTTCAAAATGACAGTGTACCTAGTAGTAGTATATATAGTAGTAGTAGTATATGATGCTTTAAATTAGGATAATCTATTAAAAGTTCATAGGCAGAATCGGGTCCTTTGGACTGAAGTCCCTTCGGATCCCAATACATTGGTATTTTTAAAAAGCGCTAATTAAAAAACACGCAAAAAACAATAATAAGGAAGTAACATTATATCAAATATTGCAATATCACAATAAAGAAAATGTCTGTACCGACCTGTGAAAATATCTACCGTGATAGTATATAGTTAATGACTTTATTTTGTTATTTTTATTTTAGAAACAGATTGTTAGTGATTGCAGTATTATTTCTGTTTTGCAGTTGCACAAACATAATTCAAGGATTCATTCCTAAAGACAATTTATCCCAATTTTTTTGTGCATGCTTGGGTCATGGCTGGCTAATTTCATTTTATTTTGCCTCATATTTCATATAAAAAGGAAAGCAGTACTTTAAGTTAAAAGTAAGGATGATTTATACAAACAACAAATGCCATACACATCAGATTTATTATATTAAAAAGTACACTTTTAATTCAAGTCATCTTTTTTACCGTGGAGTTAAGTGAAATAAAGCTTAGTTGGATAAAATCAGCAAACTATTGTTTATTTCTCATACATAGATCACATTCATTCAACTTTGTTTCACTCTTTAATTCTCCCCTGTTCTTCTGTGGGTCCCCCTCCCTGCAGTTGCTCTGCGTCCCCCCCATAGGGGGCCTGATCCCCAGTTTGGGACCCATTGCTCTGGGGTGTGCAGGTAACCCTAGTCGGTAGGATTAAATTTATGCTATTTTATCCATTTATCCATCACTTTTAGCTTACTGTTTCAACTTCTAGCATTGCTAGCTGTATTTTCTGTTGCAGTTCTTGCTGTAGGGAATTTTTTTTACAACTGACTCAATTTGTGGATAATATTTGTTTTTAGTCAGTCAAATCAAAATTCCCTTGTTTTCAAATTCGTTGAGCTACTCCAAAATATTTCCATGAACCCTTTGCCAGTGTTATCCTTTGGATAAACCCTTACCTGCTTGCAGCAGAACTTCAGTATGACTCTTACTTTGAAAGTGCTGACCGGAATTTAAACTTGTGCGTGTTGTTAGCTTAACATAATTCATCATAGCCAGGTTAGCTGATAGCCAGCAACCGGTTAGTGACAGGTTGAGTGAATTAACGCTAACTGGAACATCGTCAGGGGTTTTCCCGTCGTCCCGTGTTTCTTCTGGTGTGTTCAGACTGAGCCGTCCCATAGCCTGGAGTGGGTGTTGTTGTGGGAGAGCCACGTGTACAGGAACTGGAATCTGACAGCTTGCCTGACTGGAACCACCGCAGGTCTGTAATAGTGGGAAGTCCAGCTAACATTAGCTAGTCAGCTGCCTGGTACTTAACACTGCGGCAGCTAGTCGTATCTCATTTCCAAACTCGCCTGAACTTCTCTACAGTGTCGTGCTCGGACGGTAGGTCGTTTTCTGGGAGCATCGTCTTCTTTCTCCACTTATATTTAGACTATTTGCTTACACCCGCCGGCGCTAACCTATAACGTTAATGTTTTATTAGCCTGCTTGTGTTAGCCACTTAGCTAGCACAGTCAACTGCGGTATCAAATAATTCGAATGACGTGATGAGGCTCGCGAGCTAACCGTTATTTAACGTTACGTTAAGAAACTGTTTGTTGCCTTATGAGCACGTAGCGTTAATTTCTGCCAGTAAATGATAATAAATTGGTTATTGTGAACATAGTTAGGTTAACATAAATAAATAACGATATAAAGGTGTCATATGTCGTGGTCATAACCCTATTTAGCGCTCAGATTACACATCACAAGTCGTTACTTCACGTTTGTTTTATGATGTTGAAATTGCCTGTGAACCTACCTTTACTGTGTTTGATAGTTGTTGTGGATTGACGTGCGTTTGAGCGCCTACATTGGTGTATTCCTGGATGTTAAAGGTTTTTGTTGACACTAGCTGTTCTGGTCCTACATTATTCCCATGATTATTGCATCCTCCGTATTTGAAGTTGTGCAAGTAGACAGAACGGTTGACGTTAATGGGATTTAGGGTCCGGTGGGTGTGTTGTACAGATAAACTCCTTGAACGTGAACGCCGCATTTAAGATGAGGCAGCAATGTCTAAAAGTGATGATGTGTACCAACATGATCTTAGATAGTTTGTGCTTGTATAGCGATGGGCAATATATCGATATTATATCATATTGTGATATGAGACTAGATATTGTAATAGATTTTGGATATGGTTGTGATATGGCGTGAGTCCTGGTTTTAAAGGCTGCGTTACAGTAAAGTGATGTAATTTCTGTTCTAGCTGTTGTAACGTTAATATTTGCCTTTACCCACTTAGTCAGTACATCCCCATTAGTGATAAAAAAAAATCTAATTGTTTTAATATTTTGTGAAAGCACCAATAATAATCATCCCTTAAATATTGTTGCAATATTAATATTGAGGTATTTGGGCAAAAAAATGTCATATTTGATTTTGTCAGATCACCCAGCAATAATGCAGCAGACTTCCACACTTTAGAGTAGACAACATGTTGCCAGTCATGGCTTACATGATCAGTAATTATAATTATATCAGTCAGGCTTAGGTTGGTACCTTAACTTTAAGAGGGTGGAAGTAAAAAAAGTTTCTTAAGCATTTAAGCATCTTTCAGATTATTGTTTTGGTTCACTCTCACTGCTCTCCTCAAGCCTGTTTCCAGCAGCAGTATGAGCGTTGCATGAATTACATTCTGTCGTCAATGCTAGTGCTGTATTTCAGTGGACGTCTCTGCAGTTTGAAGGCATAATATGCAACATTTTCTGGGGAAAAAAATCAATAGAAGGCAGACATCTCTACAGACGATAACTCTTAACTAATAACTCTGCAACCAACAACAGAAAACTAGATGGATAAATACTACTACAGCTTATGGGATAAATATGTATTTTTGATTTTGGGGTTAACTGTCCCTTTAAACATCAACAACCAAAAAAACTAAGCAGTCTTTTGAGAGGAATACTCTGACACCAGTAGTTTTACTTGTAGTTCACTTTCAGTGCTCTTTACCCTTCTATAGGCAGTCATGGCTGTTCAGAGAAGATTGTGGTGCAGAAACCTCCTGGCTGGGACTCTGCTTTTCTGTATCCTGCTCCAAACCATCGATGTGCATGCACGGCCGGCCAACATGTCAGCCTCTAAGGACAAGTCCCCACCCAGCAAGGACGAGAACGAGATTCTTCCCCCGGACCACCTGAACGGGGTGAAGATGGAGATGGATGGCCACCTCAATAAGGACTTCCATCAGGAGGTTTTCCTCGGTAAAGAGATGGAGGAGTTTGAAGAGGACTCAGAGCCAAGGAGGAACAGGAAGAAGCTTATTGAAATTTTCACCAAGTAAGACAGGTTTTTGTCTATCTCAGTCAGGAGTTCCGTCATTCCTGATCGACATGTTTTAGTGCCACTGCTGATCAGATTCCTGAGATGCCACCAGAACAAGTCTGGGTGCAGATGCCGGACTTGAAATGCTAAACATCTGATCAGCATCTGATCTAGACTAGTCAAGAGGTGTGACCGAAAAATATACAACATGCTGTGGTAACTATAATAACTGATAGCTCATCACTGTTATGAGAAGCTGAAGGTGTGTTAGATATGCTCTGGGTGTGTCCCAACAACATGGTATTGCAGAACACACAGAATGAGAAATTTACTTTGAATAATTTTTCCTCTTTGTAGAGGGCAGAATCCAGCTAGAGGGAAAAAAAAGACTTAGCTAAGAACAAACATAAGCCAGTATGTAAGAGAACCAGTATATTGAAAGAAAGAATACTCTAACACTGAAAAAAACTGTGCTAGCTTTGCAAATATTTCTCTGCATAGTCAACTGTGGAGGAAGTATTCAGATTCTTGACTGTGCAGCCCAGTCAGAATCTATCAGAGCCCAGCTAGTGTTTATCAAGAGGAGAAGAAGTAGCTGCTTGTTTAACAAAACAAGCAAGCTGATGCAGCAAATTCCATTCAGAATGATCTTAAAATGGTCCTAAAAAGTTTTAAATGTACCTTTTTGAAACCTGCAGAAACCCTGTAATGTTTAAGCTGCATTTCCCCCTTGTAGTTGGTTGAGGTGAAGCAAATTTTTAATTATTTTATGTGGAGCTGCAACTAAGGTTTATTTTCATCGTGGTTATTCTCTTGATCATTTGATTTATTTCATATTCTAGTCACAATGAAACAGAGCTTGAAGTGACACCTTCAGATGTCTTATTTTCTCTGACCAACAATCCAGACCTCAAAATTATTCTGTTTACTGCGATTTAAGACAAAGAAAAGTATCCGATTGTCATGAGAAATGGCTCAAAACAATTGATCAAGTTATCAGAACTGTTGCTGATTTTGTTTAATTGTTTAAGGTAAATGTTTTCTGTACTAGTAGTACAGTGGTTCATTTTTTTTCACCATGCATCATGTCTTAAAAGTTCTTCATCTGAATTGTATGTGAAATTTTGATTTTCACAGTCAGCAGTAACAGCTTTCAAGTAACTGTGTTGGAATAAAAAAAAAAAGTACAACAAAGTATAATATGTCCCTCTGAAATGTATCTGAGTAGACGTCTCTTGAAATGGAAATATTCAAGTACAGTACAGATACATCAAATTTAGACTTAAGTACAGTATCCATTCCACCAGTGAGCAAAGTATACAGTTACAAGGCAGTGTTCCATTGTTATTTCAGGGAATAATGACAGAGGAAAATGACACTGCATACTTTCAAACTAATCCCTCTCCTTGACTTGATAAATGTAATTTTCTAGGAAGAAATGTACTTGATAAATCCTCACTGTTCTTCCCTTATTTTACCTTAAATGGTGAAGAAATGTCAGTGTTAAAGGTTTTACTGCTTGTCAGGTTTAAACAAAAGTGCCAAATTGGACACAAGCCAGACAGTTAATATGCCACATGGGTTGTTACAGCTAATCGTATAAAATTAGAGGTTTAATGGAGCAGTGACAGTGTCAATGGTCAATAACTCTCACTAAATTAGCAGCTCATTTCTCTTTTTAAATTCTCTCTCCTCACAGAGTTGATTTCAACAAAGACAGGAGCGTGAGCGCCAAAGAGATGCAGCGCTGGATTATGGAGAAGACGGAGGAGCACTTTCAGGAGGCCATGGTGGAGAACAAGAACAGTTTCCGTGCTGTAGACCCAGACGGCGACGGTGAGAAAGTGCATGTGCAGAAAGTCACATTTGCTTAAAATTCAAACCACGCAGCCTGCTTTCAAATCCTGTCAGGCTCGTGGCCTGTGTGGGTCATGTTGCAGTGCTGTGTCGTAAAGGTCGGAAACTAGTTAATATTTCCTGTTCGGTTGAAACTGAAATTTCCAATTCATGCTTTGTCTATAGGTCATGTGACGTGGGATGAATACAGAGTCAAATTTCTGGCCAGCAAAGGTTTCAATGAGAAGGAAATAGCTGAGAAAATAAAGAATAATGAAGATTTGAAACTGGATGAGGAAAGTAAGTACAGAACTCTGTGGAATGTGTTGTAATATTTTCAAGAATATCCCAGACTATGTGCTGCAGGTATGTAGTTAAAACATACCTAAGTAACAGTATTACTGACTTGAATTTTTCTTCTCTTCATCATTGCAGCTCAGGAGGTTTTGGAAAGCCTGAAGGACCGCTGGTTTCAGGCTGACAACCCCCCAGCTGACCAGCTGCTGAATGAGCAGGAGTTCCTGTCCTTCCTGCATCCTGAGCACAGCAGAGGCATGCTCAAATACATGGTCAAGGAGATTGTGCGAGACTTAGGTACATTTTACTTACTCACTCAGTATCTGAAACATGAGCTTCACCTTCTTAAATCTGTCTTAACACCACACTGACATATTATCATCTACAGCAAACTTGTTAGCAAACAGCAGCTTATTTACACATCCATGTACGTAGCGACATTAGCATTAAGAGTCATGTTCTGTCTGTGTGATGAACATCCAATATTGACTTACCTCTTATTGACTCTCCATCAAAACTCCTTAGGAAAATATCTGTCTCCTTAGCTGCTAAATTCTCAACTCCAAGATTCACCAGCTCTTCGCTAACCTTGTTTGTAAAGTATATTGCTTAGCAGGTAGTGCATACTGGGGTTTGAAAGCTTTTTCGCTGAAAACAGCTGCCAGCTGCTGCTGGATATAATGTCGATAATGTAAGATGAAATAAGATCAGATATACTTTATTGTCCTGCAGGAAAAGTGGTTTTGGACTCCGCTGCGTCACGTAACATACTTGCCTACAACATCATACATTTATATATGCATAAAACATAGGTCATACATTCAGACACTCGTACATAAACACGCTTAAATTCATGTGTTCAACAGTAGTTCTTTAAAGCAAGAAATGTAATAAAACACAACCCTACTAACAAAGTCATTGCAGGAATGTAGCTGCAAAATAACTTTTGCAACATGTGACTTTGTAGCAACCTACCAAGTGAAATTCCAGCTCCACTTTACTTAGAATGTTGTCTGTATATTGTCCTAATGTTTCACCACTATTTGGAGATGTTAGGACGTTTTAGCAATGTTGCAGCAGCATCATTATTTAAAGTACAGGAAACGTCATACAGAGGACATTGAACAGATGTTGCAAAAATACTACAGAATACCTGTTGGATTGTAACATTTCAACAATGTAGCAGCAAGTAATGGTAATGTTGTAACTGCCATGATGCACTAATATCACAAATGATTCGTCACAATTGCAACATTGCAGGACATATTGTGTTTATAGGGAATAGTTTCAAATAATAAAACCAGCTATGATCAAACTAGATAATAAATAATCGGAGTGCAATATCTAAAAATCATAAAATACTGTTACGTGTTGCTACTAAATATTTTGATGGAGGATGGAATGAATTAATTTTTGTACCAGTTTAGCCTGCAATTTGGCATTCTGAAACATCAGCCTGAAGGCAACACCTGAAGTTCTGGGTTCAGAATGTGTTATGAGAGTGTTGAGGGTGAACTAAGACAGGTTGTAAAACCAAAACACAACCATATAGTTGAAGGAACAGGGTAAATGTGCTTCAGCCGACTCGCAAGAACTGCAGGCCTGTCGGATGCTCTCAAGGGTGAGATACAATTCACGAGATAAACGTTTCAACATCCTGTGGCAGAAAACATGCACATAGTTTTTAAATATCAGTCTTCTGTGTTTACATGCAGAGAGAGACTTTTGTTCATCACCTCATTTGACCTGGTTTGATGTCAGTGCATGTACATGTCGTAACTCAGTGTGGCTCAGCTGGTATTAAACAGGTTACTTGGTTGCATAAACATCTCCCTGCTTCCTACTCACTTTCAGGTCATGTCAGCACAAACAAGTTCTGCAGAGGAGTTATTGCTGCTTGTTGGCATTTTGCCTCAGACGGCAGAGTAGAAAGTGACATGAAGTCAAAGTTATATCGTACACTTGAGGGCTGCAACTAACAGTTATTTTTATTATCCTTTTATTCTCTGAATATTGTTGATTAATTGATCAATTGTTAAAAAAAACTCTCAACACAAGTTCCCAGAGCTCACGGTGTTCTGTGCTATGCTTTTAGACCAGGATGGTGATAAGAAACTGACACTGTCAGAGTTCATCTCTTTACCTGTGGGAACCGTGGAGAACCAGCAGGCTCAGGACATCGATGACGACTGGGTTAAAGAGAGGAAGAAGGAGTTTGAGGAGGTTATTGATGCAGACCGTGATGGCATTGTAACCATGGAGGAACTGGAGGTCAGAAGTCCCTTTCCTGATATTTTTATTGATATGATATTATTTTTTTTGATACTTTATATTTGTTGCATCTGAAGTTTTTGAATCAATATTTCCTGAAGGGACAGTTCACCCCAAAACCAAAAATACATATTTTTCCTCTTACCTGTAGAGCACTTTATCCGTCTGGATTGTTTTGGTGTGACTGGCCGAGTTTTATCGATAGTGGCCATTTAGAATTCTTACTTCTCTCCAATTATAATGGAAGTAAATGCTGTTCGGCTTGTGGTGCTCAAATTGCCAAAAATATACATGTGACAAAGTCAACAGTAATGTCTCAGGATTTTTTTTCTTCTTGCTGAACTCTTTCTTTCTTTCTTTTAAGATAAAGTAATAATCAACTAAGTTTTGCATTGGAGTTTGTGTTATTCTAAATTTTGACACCCAAGATTTTAATTTTGACCAATAATCGGTATCAGCCTTGAAAAAGAACATAGTGGTCGACCCACAGATCAGCTGAGGATGCCATTAATCTTTACATCCGATGTTGTCTCTAGCACAATTGTAAACGAGTAGATGCATGGCTCCTTCTGTGTGGGGAAACAGAAAGTAGTTCCTACATGAAACTACTCACAACGTGGTCTGTGGATTATCTTGAGTAACTGGGTCATGATTTCTGGAAAGAGGCATTGATGTTGAGTTTTTCAAATGTATTTTTTGGCGCTTTGAGCCATCTAATTAATTTTTGACTGTGCCATCAACTTTCTTCTTCTGATGTATTTTCTCGTGTGGCCGCAGGAGTACATGGACCCGATGAATGAGCACAACGCTTTGAACGAGGCTCGTCAGATGATCGCCGTCGCAGATGAAAACCAGAATCATAATCTGGAGCTGGACGAGATTCTCAAGTACAGCGAATACTTCACGGGCAGCAAGCTCATGGATTACGCCAGAAATGTTCACGAGGAGTTCTGAAGACAAATGCATCCTCCCCTCCCCACTCCTCACCTCCACATCTGCTTCAGGGACAAGCCTGAGAGTGAGGGGGGCAAACTAATGATAGGATGATCTAGTGTGCAATTATGTGTGTAAAAGCCTCACCGGCCTCTTTCACTGCTGCCTAAAATTAAAAGATCCCTCCTCCAGCCCTGGACTGTCTGCCAGCCATCAAAGTTAACATGGTCTGCCTTCTGTGTGCCATTGGACGTTTTGACTTTTAAATGTTGGGCTTCTCCATGAATTTGAGGCACCGCAGCAACTCTAAATTTATGTGTGTTATATTGTGAAATGTGTGTATATGAGGAATTTTAACCCTTGACTAGATTCTTCATTCCTGGTGCAGTGGTGAGAGAGACTGCGCAGCTAGGCGAGCTATTTGTTCTGCAGGATCCGTTGTTTTTAGCTGGCGAGTCTGTATACTGTGTAAATATTCATTGTCACATACCAATGCCTCTTGTCGCAGAGAAAAGCGGAGAAAATAAATCACCCATTCTCGAGAACTGGGACAAGTCATGCCACAAAAAACATTAAAAGTTATTAATAACAACACTCTAATTCCAATTTTTTGGTTCAAATTTAATCTTTGAGGATTTAATTCATATGTTTATTTATTAACTTGCTCTGTGCTAGGAAACACCCTTGTTCCAGACAAGAATTCACAACTTCAGACGGTGTAAAAATGTGTTATGTGTCAAAATCTAAAACTAACAATTCCCTCTGATAACAGATATGAAAACATGCTAACAGGGCTGCTCACTACAACCATGCTGTGAAATGAAAAAAGTTAACATTTTGGCAACTAGGAAATCTGTCAGAGTTGATGTCTATGTTAAATTAAAAAAATGTTACTAGGAGGTTGGCCTGTTGCAAGGTTTAATAGCCAAGAGTTTGATCTTTTAAAATATATTTTCTCAGCATAAGAATAAAAATCAAACCCCCCTCAAAGTACACTTTTTTTTGTCCCACTTCTCAAGAGTGAGTGAAGTATAATGCTGCTGAAAGCAAAAACGAGAAAAGAGATTTATCTATGAAAAGAGTTTATTGGTGACGCACAAGATACCACTTCATTTCCCCCAAAATTCCAGGTGAGTTAGACATTAGTGGTGTACACTTCCACTAGTTTCCATTACAGATTGTATCCGTCCTTTCACTTCTAAACAGGGTATTGATTGTGTAAAAAAAATATAAGTATAACTTTAAAAAAAAAAATGCTTCAATAAAGTACAGTGATCCCATTTACCAGACTTTCATTAATAATTTATTGATGGATTGTTGTCGATGAGATTAATATATGAGAACAAAGTGTTTTTTTTTTTTTTTTTTTTTTTTTTTTTTTTTTTTTTTACAGCAGACATTTTGATTTATAGATAAAAGTAACCTATCAGGGTACTTTGCTCCTGCGTCATGACCCCGCCCTCTTTTGGGTGACAACAGCCACTCACATTCCAAGGTCTTTGTTAGTTTAAATGCATAAAATAAGAAAACCATGTCGATCTTTAGCTATCAGGAGCCCAAATCCTCTGGTCAGTCAGATAAACAGTGATGCCATGTCTTTTTCGATCAATGACATACATCGTTTCATGGATAAAATTAAATAAATGGGTGTCCTTTCAGTTTGTCTCCATCAAAGTGGACGAACCTGACATACTACTGTTTTCTCAGCAATATATTTTAGACATCTGTCACTTTTTAAATAATTTTAAGACACTTAATTTTACTGTTTTGGTACTGTTGAACCAAACTTCATTCTAAAAACAGGTGTTTTATGGTCCATATTTATTTACAGTAAAAACTTAAGTTCCACCATCTCTAAGACTCTTTTCTGAGTTGCTCGGATCTACAAACACAATCGGCATACATGTCATTTTCTCAGCACCATGATTAATTAGCACTGTCGAAGCAGCTAGTCAGTGTGTGTTTGTGACAAACTCTTCAACACAGGTTAGTTAATGATGTTACTGAGTAAATGACGTGTGCCGATTGCGTCTGTAGATCAAAGCGAATCAGAAAAGAGTCTCAGTGATGATGTAATTAACGTTTTTCTATGCAAAAATTCAGACCTATCATAAAACACCTGTTTTTAGAATAGAGTTTGGTTCAACAGTACCAGAACAGCAAAATAACAGATGTCTGCAATATATTTCTCAGTATATATGCTCAGAGGATTTGGCCTCCAAATAGCTAAACAGCTATACAGTTTTCTTGCTTTATGCATTGAAACTGGCCTCATAATTTGTATTGACCACCAGGATGATGCAGGAGCAAAGTTCCCTGATTGGCTGCTCTCATCCAAGGCAGGAGAAGCACAGGTGTCACTGATGACCAATATTAACATAATTAGTTTCAGCTGTGTGTGTCAGGTCAAAATGTCTCCTGTGGTGAAGGCCTGTTGTTTTGGTCTTGGCTAAAATCAATCTAATTCATCCTCTTGTTAAGATGTGGATACAGATTCATTTATTTATTTGACCAGCATAATTTGGATCAGCTGCATCTTTGATCATCAATCAGGTTTGTACTTAACTTCTTTACCACTAAAAACAGGAGGCTGGTCTTGTGTCCTCGTCTGGGTTCCCAAAGCTTGGAAAGCTCACTCTTCATCCTGTTTACCTGTTACATTTAATTCGTACAGTTCCACCTGTACCTTATTTTCAGTTGCATGGACAAACAATGGAGCTACATTCCTCAATCTTATGGAGGTTTTCAATGACCTGTGGCGTATTTGGATCCTGCTACAGCCTTCTCTGTCCTCGGTCCTGTTTTGATTGTAAGATAAGATTTATGATGACAGAATGTGACACAGCTTTAAAATGTACTGCAAATATACTGGTAAACAATAAATATTTCTTATCAAGTAAATAGCTTGTGGATTTCTTTAGGGCTTAGTTATATGTAGGGCTGCAGTTTCATCACCAATTAATTGTTTAGTCAACAAAATAGTCACAAAATAGTGCTAATAAATTACTCATCTATTTTCAGATCAATAATCAATGAGGGGGAAACGAGGTGTATTTACCACTGGACCCCTGCTTGTGGTATAAATGGTCCATAACTCAATGATATTCAATCTTCTATAATATAGGCCTTAGAAAATATTAAGATTTAAGTGTCAGATTGAGTTAATGGTATTTTTACTTAAATTAAAAGTCTGCTGCCCTGTGAGGCTGTACATTGACACTTTTAGCTAATGGCTAATGTCAGCATGCTAACATGTTAAAGTTTAGCAGGTATAGCACATATAATGTGCACTATGTTGCTATTTCTTCACCGATTAATTGCTAAAAAGTGAAAAGTGACCATAAGTGTAATGACATTATTTTTTAAAATATCCTATAGGAAAAAGAGAGCCAGCTATTAAGATCTAAGAAGTCGAATAGAGTAAACTTATGTTGTTTTTTCTTAAACTAAAAGTGTCATGCTAGCAGCCCTGTGTGGCTGCACACGTTTCGCTAATTGCTAATGTAAGCATGCTGATATGCTCACAATGACGGCTAACATCTTGATGATTAGTAAGAATAATGTTTAGTATGTTGGTATTTCATCACTGCTACAAAGTATCTGGAAAATAGTGAAAAATTACCACAAGTAGCTTGTTCTCTCTGCTTAAATGGTCGAAAACCACTATTACAATATTACTTTTAAATTTATGGCATTTTTGCTTAAAAGCCTGCTGCTTACACTAGCAGCTCCATGAGGCTTATTGCTAACATGAGCATGCTAAAATGCTAATATGTTGATGTTTTGTTGCTATTATGAAATAATGAAAAATGAACACAAGTATCCTGGTTTGGAATGAAACTTGCAGATAAGCCTTTTAAGTTAAGTTTTAAGAAGTCAGATTGACTAAGTTTATAGCAGTTTAGCTTAAACTATGTCAGTCAATGTACCATAGTAGTACAGCCTCACAGGCCATTAGCTGCACTTCTAGCTAATTGCTAACATCAGCATTCTATCATGCTCACAATGACGATGCTAACAATGTTTATGTTTAGCATGTCAGCATGCTAACATTTGCTAATTATCACTAAACAAAAAGCGTGTTTAAACAAAATTGCTTGCTCACTCATGATTGTCAAAATGGTAACCAGTTTCAATCTAATCAATTAAAATAGCCAAGAATTCCCCAGTTGGAGCTTCTCAAAATGAGGGTTTTTTTTGTTTTTTGTTTTTTGTTTCATGTCATTTAAAAACTGAATATCTCTGCGTTTTCAGCTGATGAAATAAGACAATTGTAGACATCACCTTGGACTTTAAGAAAAAAGTAATTAACTTTTTTTTTTTTTTTAGAGCAAATGATTAATCAAGTACTGTAATTGTCCCATCAATGATGAAACTAGTGGCTTCTCTGAGTCAGTGCTGTATTGGATTCTGGATTTAATCTGTAAATGTATATGAGGTTGTGTAATTGGGGGAAAGATGTTGAGTTATAATCATTAAGGAGTCTCAAATTCTGTTTTGAGAAGATTTTATTGCGTATATACGGGTTAAGGTTCATTGTGTGTTCTATGTAATGTAGCACTTCACAACACAGCTGGATTGTAAGAACAACCATCATTTCACCAAACCAATGATTTGTTTAGAAGCGATTACATATTAAACATCAATTTATATATATTTTTTTAATAAATCATCTTTGTCAGATTTGATTATTCACAATTCAAACGCGTTACTGTGAATTCGACGATCGCGATCTAGATGGCTCTGACTTTTACATGATCGTGTGAAACCCAATCAGATTTTTATGTGCACGCTTTACTTCACAAACATCACTTCACAAGACGAGAGCTTTTACATTTTCCCCAATATCGTTAACGTGTTTTGTCGTACAAATCAAACATAACATTAATAATCCTTCTGCGAGCAACACAGAAAACCAGTGAAGCCGCAGTTTACGAACGTGTCCTGAATGCTACTCCATGTCAGACACATGCAAACCTTAAGATTAACTTTTAAAACCGTAAAAAACATGACAACCCCCTCTAAATACCACACCCTAATGAAACGTACTGCATCATTCAACGTACTAAACAGATAAATATAATCAAGTTAATGGCAAGTATTAAAACGGAATGGAAAACATTTGAAGAACACAGTGACACATCAGTATTATACAGTACAATACATAGCTTACTTTCTGCATTTTTTTTTTTCATAATACAGATAAAACACACAGTACATTCATAAATGAAACGTACAACATATTCATCAACTAATCACGACGTGCTGACATTTTAAAAGTTTAAAATAAAAGACATTGGCCTAAATAAGTAAGGCGATTGTGTATGTAAATGCAACTTTTAAACAATTATTCGATGATTTGGACGATAATAGAAATAATATAATAATAATAATAACTGAGCAGCAAGTTCCAGTTTCTCATCAACACACATTTCTCAAATAAATAAAAAATTGGGACATGAAGGGATAGTTTGGATTATTTGAAGCAAAACTTATTTTAGCCAACAACGACAACAAAAAAGGCCTACCTAAGAAATCAGTGCAAGTGCTACGCTATATTTAGAATATTTGCACCACTTAACCTTACTGTCAGTCTTCTCCAATGGAAAACAAAGTACCACTCCGTCATTCAACCAGACTCCACTGGCAAAATCATTAAATTTTGCCATGCATAACACAGGAGTTGCTGGTCTACAGGTTAGTTTTCAATGTTATTGTGTGACTTTGGTGTTTTAAAAGGTCCATCTATCTATCAATTAACCTCTTATGCTGCATGTCTTTGGACAGTGGGGAGGAAGCCGGAGTTCCCGGAGAGAACCCACACGGGACACGAGGAGAACACGCAAACTCCACGCAGAAAGGTCCTGCCCCAGCCACAAACTCCCCAGCCGGCTACGGGATTCGAACTCGGACCCTTCTTGCTGCGAGGCGACAGCGCTAACCACAGCACCGCTGTACCTCCGAAGTCCAAATTCACACAGTAAAGCAAAAAAACTAACTGATCGAGGCAGCGGTGGAGCAGCAACTCTCATTTTCTGCAAGGTAAAATTGAGCGAGAGAGCGTTATTTGGCTTATAGAAAAGCGGCTTCTCTTTAGAAAAAGCTGTCTGATGGTAAAGTAGTGAAAATATTCTAAATATAATTTACACTTAAACTGATAGGCCCTATTGTTTCTGTTTTGTTTTGGTGGCTAAAATTAAGTTTTACTATTGATGCTGTGCACAGCAGTACTCAGCTTCTGTGCTGGTCTCAGTGTTCCCAAACTGGGGGCGTGTCAACCGCCATCTACTTAAAGTAATACACTGTCGATAAGTATCTCACACAGCCCTACTTCAAAACATCCGAACTGTCCCTGTTAACGCGTTAAGAACCAACTTAACATTGCAGTCTGTAAGTAGATTTTTTCAGCTTTATGTTTCGTCCCCTAAATTTGGGGACTATGTTTAAAAAGGGCTACAGTTCCTACTCATTTTATCTGACATGGATGTTAACGCCCTTTAAAAGGATACTCCACTTTCCATGCGACATTAAAAATTTACCGCAAAAGACGCCATTTACCGGCTACATGCTACAGCTGACATTTCAGCTAAAAACATGGCGTAAATGGCGTCTTTTGCGGTTAATTTTTAATGTCGCGGCTCGCGGACACTTGATTACACCACACAAGCAGGATGGAGACATTTTGTTTGTTTTGTGTGCTATTTTTAACGTTTTATCCGTGGCCACCATTCACTGCCATTGTACTGGATGAGGCTGCTACCCTGTTTTCTGCTGAAACTCCAGGATTGTTTTGTGAACTGAAGATCTGCACCTATCATCACATCGGCATAATGGTGAGTACATATTGAGTGGGTTATCATGGAAAGTGGAGTATCGCTTTAAAGTAGAGCTGCTGCAAGTCACCGTTCAGACACAGACTGCACTGTTTGTCGCTGTTAACATGCTGATGTAGGCAACACAAAGAAACTCCAGAGTTGGAATAGATAAAAAAAAAAAGAAAACTGACCATGATTTAAGATATAAATATATTCTGTGATTATTTTATCCAAAATAATCAGAGAGATACGGACTGGACAGTAAAGGAAAGTTAAAAGTCGAGTTGAAAACAAGTCAGATCACAGTCACCTGTGATGAGCTTGTGCTCCTCTCTAGTCTCGGTCTCCATTTGGTCTTCATGCTTCAGTCTCAGTCAGCTGTCAGTCTTTACAAGTAGGGATACTGGTTGAGTTTTCGCTGGTAAGTAGCACTGGAGTGGTGGAAAGGCTGCCCTCCCAGCTGCTGCTGCTGCTGTTGGTGGTGGTTGCCGTACTGTCCAGGAGCGGACCCTCCCAGCGCCAGGCTGCCGTTCTTCTGGAGCAGCGCCAGGGAAGAGTACGCTCCGCTCGCCCTGCCGTGGCGGGACGAGCCCCCTTGCATCTGGTCCACAGCCTGGGACACGGAGGCCAGGGCGGCAGATGCCGGGTAGGCGTACAGGTTCGGGGTTGAGCTGAAGAGGGCGTTGTAGGATGAGTGGGAGGAGACGGGAGGCGGGTACGTGGGCTGCCGCCTCAGGGAACTGCTGCTTCCTGTTTGGTCGTGGGATGATGACATCACAGACTGCTGTACCTGAAACAACAGCAAGTAGAGGTCTCAACAAACAGTCGGTCCGTCTTAATAAGCCAGTTCTCATTCCCAGGTCGTCAAATACCAACGTTTTGTCATGCTCCTCACTGTCTCTGATGCACAAGGTTCCCTTTAGCTTCTGTTTGAGACACACCAGGATTTCAAGTAACTTTGATGTAAAGTGACGTAGTACAAAGAGTGAGAAAGTCAACATATTGAGGAAGTGGGGTGGTTAGTTGCACTATGTTATGTGCTTGCTTCACATGTCTAATGTAACATACTTCTTTTAATCCAAACCACGATCTTTTCTCATCAAGTAGCTTTGTTGCCTAAACCTAGCATACTGATGCTAAAGGGTACCTTGTGCATGAGTATGAGACATAGAGGAGCATCACAAATATGTCTATTTGACAATGAGTTGCATATTAACAGTGACCGCGACAGAGAGCTTGGGCCCGTGAAGACTGCTAGTGTGTGGTTTTGTCACAACACACTAATGCTTGGTTATGAATCTAACGTGTCACAACCTTGAACTTCTTCACATCTGTTGATTTAATGAGGTCCTACCAGCCTATAGGTGCCCTGGTGTGGGACAGCAGACCTGTGGTGAATAATCTTAGTTCTAACCATGGCTTTGAAACAGCATTTAGGAAAGTGTGCAGTGACGCCTAATACCTAGAAGTGTTGCCTGAACGCTGATGCCCAGACATGAGGATGCTGCAGTTGATGCCATGTTGGCTTCAGCTCAGTGCCCTTCGAAAATAATGGTAGTCACAATTCTGACATTCATAGAATTTTTTGGCAGTGTTGTTACCATCAGTATGTTTCACCGAAAATGGTACGCAATGGACTGTGTGCACAGCAGACATTTTGACCTGTCACAGCAGGAAAAACACAGGTGGACTTAATGGAACTGAGTTGTAATCGCTGTTATTAAGAGTCCCAGTAACAGTAACAGTGAGCCAGCATCCACAAAAGAAGCAAACATTAATACACCTGTGGGTTTTCTAGTATGACATGTCAAAATATCTGCTGTGCAACCAAACAACTGTGGCAAAACCTTCAGAGCTGCTTACCGCATCTATCAACAAACCAAAATTGATATCTGATAAATAAAGGAACAATATGTGGCATTTGTGCATCCAAAAGTGAGTACTGCGGTCCAAATAGTGAGTTGGAGCCATGGATAGTATATTAAATAGGTTGAATTCCTGTTTAATATATGATCTATGGTTGAAGGGAGTTGTTTCCCCCTGCCCCTCTCTGGTCTTGAGGAAGTTCAGCTCATTAATGATTTCTTAGAACTCAAACGCACTCATGCAAGTGAACATCTGGCATTAATTTGACCTCTAACGTGAAACAGGCAAAGTAAAACCATCATTCCAGCCCGGAAGAGAAATTTCAAAGGAGGACACCAGCTGAAACGTTATCAGAGAAGAAAATATTTCAATTTCCTTAATCTCTTGATGACAACATGATCATTTTATGACGGGTCCCAGTAAATATGACAGATTTCTGCCTTAAATATCATTATCAATGATTTTGATAAATAGGTTTATCACCTAAAATGTGCAGACACCTTTCAAAATAATGTCTCTTCTATAATTTAACTCTGCATTTGTCTTCTCACCTCCTGAAAGTGCTTTTCATGATAATCTGATCGTACCTGTGCTGCTTTAAAACTACTTATTGTTCTTCATGGTCAAATTAAATAAACTAAACAGAGCGCCTGAGTTCAACTGAGCCATATGTTCAGAAGTGACGGGAAGGTTTCATAAATCAAGTGTGTGATTTGATTAACTTGAACACACACACACGCGGTCTTAACTGGACACGGCGACAGCACCCAGAGATTTAGGACAGTGTTTGTTTTGGGACAGAGCCAGAGACTCTCTAGCCGACGTCTGTGCCAGTTGTCAACACATACATTAAAAAGCTGTTACCTGACTCAGGTTGAGAGGCTGAGATCTGCTGGATGCAGCCCGCTGATGGCGATCAGTGTTGGAGTCTCCTGCCCGACTGGACTGCTGAGTCGACCCCTTCTTGGACTTTCCAGAGCTGCTTGTAGTTTGATCTGCCAGTGAAAAACAGACAGATTACTGTGAGAAATACTGTTTTCTCTCTTTAATCTAATCTGGTTTAGTTGAACTATACCTCTGTGTTTTTATTATTATTATTAATGTCATCATTTTTATTACTGGCTTTGACTTTTTAATATCTAGTTTTTTAGTTTTAGCTCTTTTAATATAATAGCTTAAATCTATTTTGTTTTTCATTATCATGTTTTGTCTTCTTCATGTGTTAACTTTTTTTTAAAACATATTTTTAGCTCTATTATTATTAGTATTATTACTGCTTAAATGTATTTTGTTTGTCTTTTTGTATTTTTAATCAATTAAAGTTTTTTTTTAGTTTCAGCTTCATTATTATGGCTTAAATCTATTTTGTCATTTTTGTTTTTTGTTTTTAATATATTTTAGCTAGTTTTTAGTGCTTTAATATTGTTATTATATATATATATGTATATATATATATTAGTTTATCTTAATCCATTTAGGTTTTAGTTTTAGCTCTATTATTATTAAAGTTTAAATCTATTTTGTTATATTTTATTGTCAATTTTTATTATTTGTTTTGTGTGTCCTATTTTATTCATATTTTTTCTCTTTTGCAGGCTACACTTGATCTGTCTTATTATTGGTTTGTCAGTCAGTCATCTGTTAAACTCATACAGGTTAGTGCACAAAGTGAGTATAGATTGCAATAAATAAAAAATTGATCTTATGGAGCTGAGCTGATTAATGCACCTAAAATGGAGCCACTCAGGTCACTTAATGCAACCACATCTAGTTATTTAAAATTAAATTATTACATGAAAACTAGATAATACAGAATTGAGTGTGACTCTCTGTTGTTGAGTACCTGGAGCTGCAGGAGTTTTGTGGGTTGTGCTCTCCCCTGGCTGGCTCTTCACAGAGGGCATGATGATGGCCAGAGACTTGGTGGGCTGCGAGGTGGTCTTGGGGCTCAGGGGGCTGCTGGTGGAGGAGTCAGAGTCATGGGAGTCGTGTACCGTCACACAGCTGATCACGTTGGTCCTCTGACTTGTTCCAGAGCTGCGGCAGAGAATAACAAGAGGAGTAAATAACCATTTCAGTGAAATAAGACCTCGGAGTGAGAGAATTCAGATTCAACAGACAAGGAAAATGATCTCACCAGGCAGCGGGGAACTTCCTGTCGTCCTCGTCCTCCGAGTCGCTGTGGATGGTGATGATGCTGACGGCAGGACTGGGTGTGTCAGAGATGACGATGGGCTGAGACTGGTCACCAGCAAAAGTATTCTGGACCACAGTGGTGGCTGAATGCACTGAAGACACAGGCCTGGAGGGGACAGAGAGGAGTTAGGACTTCTCCATAGTGAGCTGAGAAAATGGACAGATAGATGGATAATCTGACACACATTTAAGTTGCATTTCATTTTCCTTGACAGTTTCAAATAACCTTTCATTTGTATATTAATTGTACATTCATATATCCTTATATCCTCCACCAGTGTGTAGCATTTAGTGCCATCTAGCAGCGGCATCCAGGAAAACCTTCAGTGGCTGTGCAACTTGCAAAAAACACTCAAGTCCCTCTACAGTCAGTATTTAGTTTGTCCTTTCTAGGCTACTGTAAAAACATGGTAATGTAACCTGTTGGCCTCTGCAGATACAAATGGTTAATTCTATAATAACAAAAGCACAACAATTCTCCATTTTCAGGTGATTGTACACTAATGAAAACATACTTGTGAATATTATTAATTTCTCTTGTATTCTGGACTGAAGTGGAACACATTTGTTGGATAAAAACATGTTGTGAATTTTGGAAATGATTACATCTATCTGTTCAAATAAATTTAGATTTTTGAACTTCTCATTGTTCTGGAGTTACTGGAAATGTCTGGATCACTCGAGTTGGTAACAATCCTACACAGCCACCCCTGGAATCTAATTTTACAAATAGTACAATACCAATAATATAAGGGTGGCCTAATCTGTATCTGCTGAACTACCAGGTTTAAACAGACAGACTTTTTTGAATGTTAACATTATGAACAAAGCTTAAAACTATTCGGTAAAGCCCCATGGCAACACTTTTTAGTGAAGTTAGTGTTGTTTTTTATCTTTTCATGGGAAACTAATGAGCATTTCTCACGATTTTCTGACAGTATATCAATTGTTCAATGAAAATCTCTACAACTGTCTTGCTCAAAAACACTTTGAACACATGGATGGAGAAGCCAGGGATCAAATCGCCAAAACTACCTTTTATGGATGCCCTGCCGCTGAACAACATGCCGATAAACCGATAATGTGAATGTGTGACGGGATACCTGGCTCTGCTCTCTCTCTTCGACCTCTTGCCCTGTTGGGCTCTCGAGTGAGCGGCCCCTGAGTTGTGGCTTTGGGAGGCAGCGTGACGTCCAGCACCAGAGTCCTGCTGGTTGACGCCATCGTACTGGCTTCCATGACGACCCCTATGAACAGGAAGATCGAAATTAACTGGCTTGTTTTAAACTGACTGATCACTTTTACTTTCCATTCCATTTTTTGTATCGGAACAAATAAAAGCTTTTAGACGCAGCATGAAGACACAGAGTCCCGTTAAACAAAACTCACCTCCAGCCTGAAGCTTGCTGACTGTCGGAGATCGGGGCTCCCATGGGCGAGTCGGGCACCACGGCCTGACCCGGGTTGTGGATGGCCATGCCTGGCATCTGCTGCCATGTGGAAGGGATGAGGATCTGCTGTGTGCCTGCTGGCCAGCCCTGCTGTGTGAACACACGCAGATAAGTGTTAAAAAAAACAACGCACTTGGTCCAATTTCAAACTTCAGCAGGGGCGCTTAATAAACAAAAATAAAGTGTTGACCATAGTAGAGTAGAAGTCAGAGTTATTTTCCTAAAATAATTCATGCTGCAATGAAATACATGGTGAGCAGTGAGCACATGCAGTTTGTAGACAAACACAAACGTTCCCGTTTCTGTCCTGAACCAATACATTCAGCAGATATCACACACACACACACACACACACACACACTGACAGCTGAAGAGATGTCACCACATGGCTGCCATCTGCACCTCGTTTCCAGACTTCAGAAGGAAATGTGACTTAAGAGG
The DNA here is from genome assembly GCA_027495735.1 of Lutjanus campechanus. NCBI lineage: Eukaryota > Metazoa > Chordata > Actinopteri > Lutjaniformes > Lutjanidae > Lutjanus > Lutjanus campechanus. The sequence goes on along the minus strand of JAJHUR010137578.1, from coordinate 2,125 downwards.
CAGAAAATACCAAACCAAGCTGAAGAAAGAAAGAAAAACATTTAGTTCAGGCTCTTATGCCAGGCATGCACATCGCACAGTCGCTGCGCTGTGAAAAATTGAGAGGTTCACAAAGTAGACAGCCCACCTGAAAGTGAAGGAATGTGTTAGTCTGAGATAAGGAAAGGAAGAAATGGAGGAGTCGAAGCTTCTCTCACAGCTGCAGCGACATTTGTTATACTGCACCAACGCCAATGTGTCTTTTTTTTAATCTGTCACTCGGCGGTCCAAAAGGTGGTTTAAATGTGACAATCTTGGGCCACTTTTGGACAGACTATTCTAACTCTCTGCGTTTTCTATATGTCAGACTTTTGATATTTACAAAAAGGCAGTCAGCTTCTTAACAGGAAGCTTTTGAATGAACAGTTTAACATTTTGGGAAATATGCTGGATGAGGCTACAATCTGGTTAGCAGCTGATTAGCTTAGCTTAGCATCAACAATGGAGGCAAGGGAAAACAGTAAACATTGGATTTGCACCATGTATTGTTGTCACAGATGAGTCAATGCAATGTGATAATGAAAAACAACAAAACGGGTATCGGCTAAAATTAACATAAAGGATGCTGAAAACTGTGCACACCTCTCACAAGCCTCATATATTCTTAAAGATATTAACTTAGGGAGCCTGCATTAAAACTTGTTCTTCTTTAAACTTTGAGGAAAGGGGGGCACCGTGGGGCAGATGTATAAATTTCACACATATCATTTGGTATTCATAAAAGAAAAATGTGCAAACCTCACGCATACTTCACATCAGTCACACGCTCCAGTACACTCAGTTTTATCTGTGATAGCTGCAGGTGATATGATAAGGAGGAGATTAAATATTAAAGTGAGAGACATAAAGATTGTTTATGCAGGTTATTTGCCAATTTCACTGGTGGTGCTATTTTTGCTGTCTGCACAACGTTCTGTAAAATCATTCTTTTTATTTACATTTGAGACATCATCACGTTAAAGTTGAGATGAAATGAAAAATGCCTATTTAATCATTTTAGATCACAGCCCTGGTAATAACATTTACATTTTTTTCTTTGCATTCCTCTATCAAAATCTGATCCCGTTTTCTTGCTGTTAGACAAAATATCAATGTTCAACTTTTAGCGGAACAGAACTAAGATTCATTAGCTGCCTACTGTAGCAACTAGGGGTGTAAATCACAAGTTTCATCATGATTTGATATTATATCGATTCTTGCATGATACAATATTTGCTGATATCACAATGCCTGCCATGGTATGATTATGATTCAATTAAACTCAGGAGTTTGTGATGAATATCAGACGATATCTTATGTCCATTTAACACATTCAGTTACATTTACTGTATGTCGTCACACAAAAAGCAACTAAATTATGTTTCCACAATTTCCTGACTGAACTAAGATATTTGTGACAAAGACATGCCATGGGAATTTCAAAATGAAGGCACATCTTTAAGATGACAATACAGATTGATATTTTCACTTTGCATTGATCATTTTGGATTGTTAGTGGTGAAGCAGGCACAAGTATATGCAAACAGACGTTTAAGGCCGTTTCTACAGCGATTTATAGGCTCACTGTGGGGGTGGAAATGAGACTTGTATGTGCTCGCAGTTCCACAATGACTGAGATGTATAAAACAGAACCAGACATACATGCAGCTTTATAAATCTGATGAAAATAATGTGTGTATATTTCTGTCTTTATGCATAAACACAGTTATTGTTGTGAATCTAGACACAGTTTTATGCCTCTGAAGCTGCAAGCAAAAGCACAGATGAGCCTGATGAGCTTTGCATGCGTCCCACACCCTGCTGCACGCCGCTGACACACGTGTGCTAGGAGGAAGGAAGGAAGAAAGAAGAGATTTCAAAGTAGGTGGCGGTTGTGATGATGGTGTTTTACCAGCATGGAGGCGTTCTGATCCAGCAAGCCGCCGAGGCTTTCACCCCTGCAGCCAACTGGCAGCCGGACAGAGTCTAAACGCGGCATCCCCGCCACTGAGGCGTAGAGGCTGCTTACCAGCAGGGGGTCGAGGGAGGCCTGGGAGGAGGTGTGAAGGTGACACGAGTGGGGGTTGTTAAGACATCCAAACAGACC
>JAJHUR010137577.1:63654-80195 GCA_027495735.1 Lutjanus campechanus | reverse complement strand
TGTATAAAACTGATACTATACAAATAGTTTGGAATCTAAAATGTGCAGGAAAGAGTTTGATCTAGAAGGTCTGTTAATTTAAGTACAGACACAATCAATTAAACGACCAGTGTGTGGGATTTAGTGTCATCTAGTGGTGAGCTTGCAGGTTGCACCTCCTTTCACTCTCCCTTTCCAAATGTGTAGGAAAAACTATGGTGGCTGTGAAACTCATGGAAAACACGAGAGGGCCTCTTTAGAGCTAGTGTTTTGTTCGTCTGTTCTGAGCTACTGTATAAACATGGCAGTGCAACATAGTGGCCTCCATGTTTGGGGACCTGTGCTCTGTAAACATAAATGGCTCATTCAGGTAACAGAATCACAATTCTTATATTTAGGTGATTATACACTCATGAAAACATACTTATTGTATTCCATAACCAACACGTCGGATGTGTGCAGAGGTTTGTATGATTAAGGGTAAAGACAGTGAGTAATCATGCATGACAGCACTGCGGCTCCTCCCAGAGCCTGTGGATTTATTAAGATATCGCTGGTGCCATTCTGACTCATAAAGAAAACTGTCGCTGCAAAGGAACGACACGCTCTTTTCACTTAAGAATGTTTTCATCGTTTTACAGCTGTGTTCCAGCATAATCTGATCACACTCTGACCCATAACACCTACTACTTTTCTTTGCTGTTGCAGCCCACACTGTAGATACTTGTGCAACCTCACTAATTTCATATGCACACCCAGTCATTTTGTTCACCCAGTCATTTTGTTCTGGAACTGGGCCTGTTCTGCCATAATCTGCTCATAAACCCTTGTAGATCTTAGACACTGGACCCTTAATGTTTTCCCATATACTGTACATTAAAAGCAGGGGGGAGTAACTAATTACAAATACTCAAATTACTGTAATTAAGTAGTTTTTTGGGGTAGTTGTACTTTTATGAGTAGATTTCCAAGTCTGTACTTTTACTCATGCTTAAGTATCCATTCCAAGCTGTAATCTACTTGGTTACTTTTAAATTCATAGTTGAGTACTGAGTACAATTTGAATTAAAATCCAAACTGTTCATCTGCATTTTAGTAACCAATCAGGTGATCTGATCACAAACAGGCCAATGAAATGAAAAACTAAACAAAATGCTGCAGCAGCCCACATTTGGAGTAAGGATGTTAATAATTAATCATTTATCAATTAATTGCCATTAAGAATTGAACCAATTAAAAATGTATTATTATGTTTATGTATATGTGGTTATTTAATCAATAGATGTGGCAGCAAATTGCACCTCATTTGACATTGTTTTGTCTGGTGGAGCTTTGACTTAAAATGAGTAAAAAATTACAAAAAACTCAAAATATTGATAATGAGGAAAACTTGTGCCTTGCATCTAAGAAATCATTAATGATTAATCATTTTTACTATTTATCAATTACTGGTTCAGAAAAACGCACATAATTTGCAGCCCTAGTTTGGAGAGGTGACTGTGACATCAGCAGTTAAAAGTAACTAATACTCTGAGTAGTTTTTGCGACAAATACTTTGTACTTTTACTTCAGTATATTTCTAACACCAGTACTTTTACTTGTAATTGAGTAACATTTTAGCAATGTAACAATACTTGTACTTGAGTACGGATTTTCAATACTCAAATACCCACTGATTAAAAGCTGCTTGGATGACTTTATAACCCGTGTATTACACGTATGTGATGTATATCTGGATATCTTTTACTATCTTTTTTAAACAGGAGCAATGCTTGGAACACAGCAGACTTTTAAAATTTACAAGGGCAAGTCAAAAACTGCAAACTGGCCTATCTGCGGTTCCACATTCACTGATTTGCATGTTAGTAGTGATGAGGGGGTTTTTTTGTCATCAAATAAATATCAATTAGACTGGAGGCAAAATACCAGACAACTGAGCCGAGAACAAAGACCTTTTCACTGTTATGTTCATAATTACCGTACATCATAACCAAGAATCACACCTTCACAGCGTACTGTGCCACTGATAATGGGACTAGCAAAAAAGTTCCTCTTGAGATGTCTGAATGCTCAAGAGTGACAGTAGTAAGACATTAGAGAAAAAAAAGTTAGAGCATATGCTTGGTACAAAAGCAAATTTCTGAAAGCGAGGCCAATGACTTTTTTGTTTGCAAATGTGGTTGAAGGGAAGGTCATAGCAGAATTTTAGGATGTGCTTTAATTTAGTATATTAAGGTGACCATTTAAAAGGTGTAGCTCTAATCTAGACATCTTTTCAAACAATCCCTTCTTATTATATCTATACAGATTTTTCGGACAATATCATGAATTTACAAAGCCTCAGCTTGTAGCTGTTGTTCCAGTACCGCCTATAAGAAACAAATAGCCTGGGAACCGGATGAATTTGTGAGAACCAGACAAATCTGCAAGCACATGTTGCATTTTCTCTGGCATACGTCTGGGCCCCAAACCATTCAGACAGGTTTCAACCAATCCCGGATGTCTTGTGGCAAATATTTATTTCATAAGGGAGGGGTCTGATACAATAACAGACGAGCGCCACCACTCCAGATTTAAAAAGTTTCAAGGTTCAGGTTAACAAAACTCATAAAACTGTCAAACCAGACAGAGCTTGTCAAAAATAAATCAAGATTCTGTTACTGCATTGCCTATTTCTCAAATGCTTTCAGAAATGCATTGTAATTTACTGTTGTCCACATGACTTCTTCTAACAAGATAGAAAATCCAAAAACACAGGTATGTTCCTTTAAAGTTCTTTTAAAGTTCTGTTTCAAACTACAGTATTTGTGCCATACAAATTCACATTCTCAAAATAAAATTCAAATTGGTGTTAAATTCCTTAAAACACATGCAAGTTATCCCCTAACACTCACATCCTCCATAAATGATTCTCCTTTTCCATGGAAGTAATTTGAAACAAAACCCCAACGGTCCCAACAGCCTCTGTTTCATCTCTGCTTGTCCACGGATTGGCTGAAACAAAGACGGATCTGTTGTGATGCCACATTGCTTAATGACCCCTTTAAAAAGAAAAGTATGTTCTTTTGTTCCTAATGTCTACTGTACCAAGGACACATATATTAAAATACACACAACTACATAATAACTACATATACTGCATTACTCCTATTTGTGCTCTTCTTTATCCTTGGATCTAGTTTGTTCTTGTTTGTTTGATGCGTGAGTGAAGCCTCAGTACAACATCAGGACTTTGTTTTGTTGTTGTTGTGCTGCAGATTATCAAAACGGGAACAATGGGAAGGTCATTCTTCCAGTTGCCTCTACTTGTCTCTACTATGCTCAACTCAAAAGCACATTCTTCAAACAGGGCTGTGCCCAAAGGAATAGAGATAGAGAATAAAGACAACTGTCTTGAACACAACACCTGTGATTACTGGTATGATGTGGACAGAGGGTGTAGGCCTGCTTGTGTTGCTTTGACAGTTTACACCACAAATGAATATCAGTGTCAGTGTGTTTGTCTGTATGCTTGTTCATCTGTGGAAATACCCATGAGGGGTACTTCCAAAGCATCAAACTGCTTCCACAACTGTGAGAAAATTATATCCGAATGTCTCAGATATTTACTGCTTTGCTGTGTCTTCTTTAAATGTTCAAAGCCTCTCACTGAAAGCAATATCAGGTCTTGGACAAACAAAAATAAAAACTTCAGATTGTCTATCATGTTGCTCCAGACAAAGTGGAAGGACCTCAGTCAGCACTGACAGGCCGTGTTCTCATATTTTTCTCATATTGCAATATGAACATGCGTTATTAACACCTTGCAAAAGACTTTCTGAAATGCAATGGATGAGGAGAGTCATTTTATTTACACACAATGTGTTCACACTCAGCAAGCGAACATGTGACCTATCAGATGAAGCCCCAGCTAGCCGTCAGCTACCCTCAGATTAATTGGTGTCAATTTGGTGGCAAGAGTGAGGTTAGCTAACACAGCAGAGCTGAGGAAGGACAGAAGTGCGTGGGAAAGGATGAAAACCTTGTGATGAATAAGAACAGTACTTCTGCTATTTGGAATTATTTTAAGTTTAAGTTTTATTGTGAATCAGATCGTCATGAACAATATTGAAAAATGCTATTGGACAAAAATCAAAAAGTCAGACTGAACATAAACTGTGCAACATAGTAATGAAACAGACGGAAATAAAGTGAGACTTTAGAACTTTGTTTAAAAATAGCAGATGTGGCCACCAGCATTAATTATTTGATGCTTTTGCTTTAAAGACATCATCGTTAGTTGCCCAGACCCAGAGCAAAGGTAGCAGGACCAAAGGATACAGCAAACATGTTTGGACAATAACAGTTATAGTGGCTGAAGTGGACGAGCTGTAAAAAACATACAGGAATTTAGTAGAATCAACGAATTTTTCCTCATTAACACAAATATACAAGTTTTATTTATTCAGGTTAATCAAACATAAATTAGTATTTATTTTCATAACACTTCAGGTCAAATCTTTTGACTTGAAATAATGAGCTGAATAAATTAAATTAGGTTTCTACTGAAACATGTTCAGTATATTAGCAGACTTCCAAGCATGCACTGTTTGAGACTCTCCGAGATCCTTTCTTTTTTATAGTTTGAAATATATATAGTATATGATGGGAACTTTCTGTGTCTCTTTAACATAGGTCACGGTTGCTTGTTTTCATAATAATATAAAAAAACATTGCACTGATGAAAGTTAGCACTGAACAGTTGTTGGTTCAACTAAATATATTCCACATTTTCTCGAGTATAACTGAATTAATTTCAAGTTTATTTGATTAGAAAGGTTTATTAGTATTGAATCATTACAAAAGTACCTCAACTTTTTCTCTTTTCAAATTCAGTCAGCTTAAATTTTACGTCAGCACAGACATCACCTTTCAAAATGTATAGTTTATTTATTCAAGTTTCATCTTTAATTAAGAATAACACAGTAACTGAACATGAAGTGGCTTCAACAACCACTAAAGTTCAGTACGTATTTAATTTGAGTGCTTTTTGAGTGCTTAAAAATTATTCTCTGTGGATCAAATTTATCAACCACTTTCTGTCGACTGACTCAAAAGAGTTAATTTTGGACATTGTATGCATGCGTATGTGTGGTTATATTTTAGCAATGACGAGTGTCTTGGATCTCAGGCCAAAGCACCGGAAAGCAGAGGCCCCTTAATGTCCCGACCCCGACGTCTAAGCTGCTGCGCCACTGTTTGTCACCCTGAATGCCACAAGAGAGATGGAATAATTTAGTCCGCCAACAACAAAAGAGACACAAAAGGAAAGAGTGAGAGTGTGTTTCTGTGTGTATGTGTGTGTCAGGGGGCGGGGGAAAGAAGTGTGTCTGGCTTGCCGTCCCTCAACAATGCAGCTGCCACCCAATCTGTCCTCCTGTGACGGGAGTATTGTTCTCTCGGCCTGAGCAGCATGCACAGACGGAGGCTGGGGCTTTTTAAACCCGTTCACCTCCACCATAACACATGCACTCACACATGCACAGGATGCCTGGTAATGCAACAGTCACACCAGCTTGAGTCACAGGTCACCAGACGGAGTCAGCAGAAATATGACAGTGACACAGCAAGTGTAAATCACCCTATGTGTTTTTACTGTAGTCTGAACACTGAGGATGGATTTCAATGTCCCGCTGTGACTGCTGTGGGAATGATTATATGTCGAAGTGAACACATATATTCATTTTTGAGCAGACCCGCGCTCTCTATGCCATGGTAAAAGAAGCCCAAACAACTCAAATATCGCCAGAAAAAAGGGTCTTCACACGTCTAAAGCAAACATTTAATGAAAGACCAACTCTGATACTTAATATGATATCCTATACTACAAAAGTACCACAACATTACACTGGTCTATGTTATAGATGAGATGAGTTTGATTAATTTCAAGCAAACCATTCTTCTTTTCTAAGAAGTTATTACACTAAAACAGCAAAAGTCTTATAAAATGATCCTAAAATATTTAATTTCAAATATTTTTGCCTTGACACACACTGACATTAATGTTGATATTCATTTCTAATAAATTAACTTTGGCCTATCCAAAAGAAACTCTATAAAAGCAATGGGTCAGAAAAAATGATCAGTTGGACTATGGAGTAAAACCATTCAGATTACTGTCTATTGAGGCTGCACAATATGGTAAAAAAAAAAAAAAAAAAGTCATATTGCAATTAAAATGGCGAAATGCGATACGATTAGTGGAAATGATCAATTTTGCAACACAATTTTTGTCTTTCCATCTATGCAGCCCAACAGTATCTCATTATAATGCTATTTTCCCAAACATTTTTTCTTTCCAAAAAATTGTGATTTAGTTCTGGTTCTGCAATTTGGATCTTGCACATGGTCAAATTGCGATTTCAAAAATATTGCAATTGATTGTGAAACCCTACTGTATATGCAGTAATATACTATATATATACTATCTAGTTAAGTAAATTTAATTTATATAGTGCCAAATCACAACAGAAGTGGCACTGTTAATATAGAGCAGCTCTAGACAGTTTACTTCATAATGTGATTTACAGAGACTCAGTAGTTCCCATAAAGTGCAAGCACTGAGGCAGCAGTGACGGGGAAAACCTTCCTTCTGCACGGGAAGGAACTGATGTACTTCAAGGTATTTTTCTGAATTTGAGTTTGAATAGATTCTGCTATGATGAGTTGTCAAAACTATTGTGTGGAATCTTAGGATGACATTTCTACATAAAATACCACAGATAGACATAACAAACCACTAATTCCTGGTGGTTAATGGCATTCTCTGCACATCTAAACTGCAAACTGACCACAGCGATATTGAATTACATGGCCATGGTTTTTCTTTATCAATGAAATGATACAGAGCCTTTTGTGTATAACAACTAATAATAATAATAATAATTTTTTTGTGTTGAACATGAAATTTGTCTAAAATGTTCTAAAGAAAAAAATAAACACTTCCACCTCAATAATAGAAGGATAATAAATATCATCTCAGTTCCATTGCTTGATAATTCAGATATTTTTTCTCAATTGGGAACCATCGTTGTAAAAATTTCTATTTTGTCACTTATGGAAAGAATAACTCATCTACCACATAATTTCTTTTGGTGTGTCTGTGTTTTGTGGGAGGAGGGGGCTGAGTCTTTCCACAGTGAGCAGATGCTGCGGCCTCCACCTCAGTGACCCAGCCTGCCTGCACTGCCTCAGCACTGTGTTTATCTTTGTATGTGTCATGATCCAGGGTTACCCCCCTTGGGGGTGTATGGAGGGATGAGCTCCCCCGAGGCTGGACCCTGACCAGTCCCTCAGGGCCGCTGCCATTTGCTGGCTGAGCCCGGCAGTGAGCCAGTCTGCCATGCAAGTGACCGGCTGGGAGGGGGACAAAGGGGGGGCATAGAGGGTTGGGGGTGGGGTATATATGGACAGATGCCTGCTGAAGCCACAGGGGACCTCCCTGAAAGCATCCTCCTCCACCCTCCCTTGCTTCTCTCCTGCAACTGGTGGTGTGCAGCAGATTCACCCTCAGTCAAACATGTCACCACTGTCTGTCGTGTGACCTTTTTGGCAGGAGGCTGTGGACAGCACTCACTTTCACCTCTGACTTGTGCAGCAGACTCTCAGTTGGTCATGTCTGGTTCTGCCGCCCTGTTGGTCACTAGACCCAGAAGCAGGCATGTCACAGGCCATCATATATGGGGATATAATTGTAAGAATGGAATCCTTGATCAATCCTTGGTTCCGCTGTCATTATCACAGATAGTATCCTCTAATTGGGTTTGGATTAATTAAACTGTAATGAAATTAAACAATTTGTTCATGTTGTAGGGGAACCCCAAGGAATCTCCCAAGGAGCCCCGGGTGAAACCCACATTGAAAACCACACAAAGCATTATCTCTCTCAACTTCACTCTGTCTACTCTTACACCTTCCAAAGTGAACAATAGTTTTCAAAAAATCACACTTGGCAAATTTCAGAGCAGTCCATCCAATAATTGTTGAGATTTGAGACGTTTCATTCTGAAACCTAAGTGGTAGACACAAATCACAACTTTAGACCACTGTTTTGTTTTGGGTTTTTTTTTTTTTTTTTTTTTTTTTTTTTTTTTTTTTTTTTTTTTTTTTTTTTTTTTTTTTTTTTTTTTTTTTTTTTTTTTTTTTTTTTTTTTTTTTTTTTTTTTTTTTTTTTTTTTTTTTTTTTGTAGGTAATAGAGATGTAACAATACCAAAAACTTAATGTACGATGATACCACACTAAAAGATTATTAAACAAATAAACAATAATAATAATAACCTGTAAATGCCCTTTATTAAATAACAAATTGGATGTATACAGTCTTTTTTGCTCATATAATTTTTTTCCTTTTGCCTTCTTTAATGAAATAAAATAAAAGTTGCCAGCCATAAGCATGTGCAAAAATGTCATGAATTGTCTTTGGCCAAGAATGCTTGAATATTGCATGCAATATTACAAACCGAAAACAACGTAGAAGTCCATAGCAGTCATTTTATAGAATAGAAATAATAAAATAAATAATTACCCGTGTTATATAAAGGTAGATATCATTACAGTCTCGTGGGGCATTGAGACATTTTTTTATTGCGATATCACAGTGTTCATTATAATGTTGCATCCTTCATATCAACACTAAAACCCTTTAAAGTGAACAATACATTCCGAAAAATCACACTTGGCAAATTGAATGGCCATCCCACCAATAACTGCTTAGCCAACTTTCTTGAGACTCTTTCTCTATGTGCAGTATTATGCCACATTTGAGCATTTTGTCACATATGCACGTGATGGCTATTGTTGCTGTTAAACCGATCACTGTAAGTTGAGTAACAATATATTTTGGGAGAGTATAACAAGAAAAATATAAGCTAACCCAGGGCAGAAACACAAGAACATAAAATAAAAACACTTACCACACAGCTCCAAGAGAAATAGCAAGGAAGCAAAACAGTGAAACAGCCACAACTCCTATGATTTCTCTCCTGAAACGCTACCTTTGGTCATTCCAGTAGCAAAGCACAAAGTCACAAAACTCAAGGGGAAATTCCCAGTAGCCCGGCTGTACAACAAAATTCCTTTTAAAAACAAAAAAGAAAATGATCTCAGTATCCACTCAAGAGTTGGAGAAAGTAAAGCTGTCAATCCAAGTGGGGCTGAGCAAAATTGGTTTCCTGGTTGAGTTTAGCAGCAATCCTAAGAGATCAGTCTTCAAGTTCTCCTTTTTGGTTGAGAAGCAGAGTGCAGTGTCCTGAGGCTGCAGGTTTAGCAGTGACTGACAACAGATGGAGGGTAAGGCATCTACCATGCACCCTCCTTCACACTGAGTCTGTCTACTGACCAATGAGAAGGCAGAATTCTGACCACAAACACACACGTCTCACTTTCCTGTCTTCACCAAAGCTTATTCTGTACACACACCAATCACCCACCTCTCCACCAATAAAAAGGAAGACCAAGATAAGCTAGGATATCTCCTCCCACCCCCCCACCCCCCCACCCCCCAAACCTCACAGACACACACACACACACAAACATACACACACTCCACAACCAGCCCATCCGCCGGCTCGAGCCATGAATGGACGAGAATGCGTGTTGACAATGGTGGGGAGGGGGACACAAAGGAGGACCCTTGGCGGGCAGCTGCACACACACACACACAGACACACACTCACACACACACACACACACACACACACACACATACAGAGACACGAGGAGAAAGAGCAAGTGAAAAAAACACAGGACCCAGAATTGAGCCCTGTGGAACACCTGGCCCACTGGGGACGGCTGCCGCCTTCAACCTCTTTGTTTCATGGGTGGGGGATTGGCCTGACTCAAACAATGAGACGAATTATGTTAAAAGTAGTGTGTGCTCACAAAAATGGGTGTTAGGAGTGTGCCTGTGTGTGTGTGTGTGTGTGTGTGTGTGTGTGTGTGTGTGTGTGTGTGTGTGTGTGTGTGTGTGTGTCTGACGGAAAGTTAGCAGGTGGGGAAGGAAGCTGTGAAGTGAAAAAAGCCTTCAAACTAACAAGAGGCAGAAAAGGCAAAGAGTAGGAAAAGACAGAAAAAGAGGGGGGAAAATGTGAGAGCTGGGCTGTATTGTTTGGACACATCCCTGACAAAATGGCGGTGTCTTTTCAAAGGCCTCAGATTATGAGGAGGGGTATTACTTTTAGGCTCAGAGGAGGTCTGACACAAAGACTGGCTGCCTGTCATGCTGGACTTAAACAGTGCCAGTTACCAGGCCATTTTACCTTCAGAGAGGAGGAGGTTTATTATTTTCCCCAACGCTGCCGATGGAACAAAACCTGATTCACCATTCAGTTTTGAATACATGGCAAAACAACCTGTCAAGAAGAAACTGAATCCTTGTCCAATTATGCATACAATATCATAGGGCTTACCCCGAAAAAGAGGCAAAAGAGCAAGAGAGAAATAGAGCTCCTCTATGGCGTTTCATTAGTCCCAAATCCTGTGCACATAAAAATGAGGCACGTCTACATTATACAAGTGCAGAGAACTGTGTCTACGAGTGGAGAACCATCCTCACAAAGGAGCATTTTTGCGACTCATAATTACAATAATAGCAAGGTATAAGCCTATAAGCATATGACAGCAGGTTGGAGAATCACCAGAGTTAGTAGAATGTATCCTCTGGGCACCAGGAATGTATATGATCCTTCACTAAGCCCCTCCTCCAAACGGCAACTGTCCAATCATAGAGTAGCAATCGTAACTAGGCATCCACAGGCCTGTCAATAAGACCGTCTCTACATGTTGTGCATGGAGCTCTAAGAAGAGTCAGCCTCACCTCGGTCCATTGCAATGTTTCACTGTGGATGTAGTCATATGCCAGTTTGGTAGATGTTGCCCAGCCCTGTAACTAAAATTCTATTTCATATAGGTTTTACCTGCAATGGCTATCACTAGGGCATCATACTGTATGCACACAGACACAGTACAGTACAGTACCTGATATTTGCCATGAGGGAATGAAACTGAAACAAAATGTACTGCTGTGGGAAGCAGATTACACACTCTAACGTCCAGTCCATTATAGAGAGGAGTAGAGAAAACAGCTCTTCATACACCAAGTGACCACAGAGAGCACACAGTTAAAGCACCCAAAATTACAATCTCTGACAAAACACTCAATACAGAATGGGTCTTAGACAAAACGAGAGACATCACACAGTTAGAAATGAATGAAAGAGTCATAGAGAGAGTTGTAAGGAGTCAATAGATGAGTAGAAAGTAAAATTAGAATAAAGTCTCGTTCAAATCAGACTTCTTAACATATGAGTGGATGGTTTTTGCAACTGCATTTACAACATTTTTTGCTTCAAACAAAGCTTAACCATGCCATGTGACATGTTACTTCAGTTCATTTTTTCCATGAATTCAGATTATAGACACTACCACTGACTATCTGTGCAACAATCTGGCCACAGTGTCACACAGTGACCATACATGGTCCAGTCATATACTAAGTTTCAAACTAAATCTTGTTCTACATTCCATCGCTGTATAATAAAACACCAGAGTGATTCAACCTTTTGATAGAGACACAAATTTGTCCAAAGATTGAGTATCAAAAACTGTCTAGTACAGAAAACCAGCATCTGACATCTATAAATCCATCACCTTAACACATCTGCCTGAACTTTGAAGTCAGAATTCTTAAAACCGTAATTTACCCCAGTAATCAACCATTCTTACATCCTTCCCATTTTCACTTTGACAGTTGAGCCAGCTTGGAGTCTCAGTCAACCTTCTCCTTTTCTGTGTTTCCTGTATTTAGATATGTTGTGCTAGGCTCATCTGTGTTGAAAAGAAAACTAATTTCGAAGATGGTTAAAAGATGTTGCCCGGGGACCTCTAATGGCCACATATAATCACATCTTAAGTTAGCCAATGTTAGCAAAATGCTAGCTAACGAGCTAATCTACATCGCGTGTGTGTGTGTGTGTGTGTGTGTGTGTGTGTGTGTGTGCATACATAACCAATAAACAAATGTGTCATGTAAAACTTTTTTTGTATCTTTATCACTCAAATATGGGAAGAGGACATTTTATCATTCCATTTAGACAAAGCAATTCTGTCAACTTTGGGGGGCTGATGCATGGTTGACAGCCTGAATAAAAAGAGAGGAGTGTAGAGTAGAGAAGTGTGATGCAGGCCTTCACATGCTCAGTAAATGTTGAACCCTGAACAGACCATGAATTAACCCATCAAATCAACTAATCCCCATTTACAACGTGACAAGCAGCCCAGCCCACCTCTAATGGAAAACCCAGGCAAGAACATGCAAATCTGCTCGGAGTGTAGTTCCCATTTTAGTCTAAAACCACAACATTAATCTGATCAGGGCTGAGTGCTCATTTTAAGTTATTACAGTAAATGTTACTAGCATGCAAATTCACCTCTCTGGAACAAAATATCTAGTTGGCCTGGCAAATCCTGTTTTGAGTAATTTTACCAAACATGCCTGCAACCTCAATGGTTATAACTGCTACTGTAGTCAGTGGATGCATTCAACTGGATGTAAATGGTGCAAATGATGCAAACACTGATATTTCAGAGTGATGCCTGAAAGATTAAAATGCTGACAAATATTTTTACCAGGGTGGAAACATCTCATAGACTTTCCAAAACCTGCATGGGACACTACGACTCTCCTGTGAATTAAAACTAATGTGGCCTACTAGCTCAATTGGAGGAGTGTGCACCCCATGTGCTGGGGCTGTAAATCTTTTGAGACGACTGTGGATTCAACTCCCGCCTTCATCCCCGTGCTGTGTTTCATCCCCCCACTCTCTCTTCTCCCTTCCTGTTATGTCTTCAGCTGTCCTATACATCCTGTCCAATATATACATATATATAGCTATAATGTTGGATTTACCCTCAGTTTACCCTCTGTATGACGTGTCAATAAAGTCGTATGTTGAAATAAAGAATGCAAATTTATGCGAAATTTAACTGAAGGCTTTTCTTGATGGAAAAGATGTTTTCACACTTCTGCTGACAAGCTACGGTGAGTTTGATTTACCGACTGACCCCACCCTCCAAAGACATAGACATATAGCTTTAGCTCGTAGTGGTGCTGTAGTGGGAAAGTGGCTGCCAACCACTTCAGTCTGTTGCCATATTGGACGGGCCAAGACTGGCCTGTGAGCAAAAACACGTAAATGAAGGAGCTGCACTATAACATTTCTCAACCAAATTCAATGAGTCATGTTTTATTCAAAGAATCATGATTTACATAGACTAGGAATAACGTTGTTGTTTTATTAAAACTCCATGTAGATCTTGATCCTTGAATATAAAAACACCTCACTGAAATTGGTTGAGAAATTTAAACACTATGGTGCTTTACATGTATTTGTCTACAGGCCAGATTCACCCCGGCCCAACATGGCAACAAAGTTGACGTACAGTCCAAAGGCCAATGTGGCATCTACGTATGTATATGTCTGTGCCCTCACCTACCAATCACATGGTCCGTTGATCTGTTTAACTGAAGCCCGTAATAGATGGTGATAGACAAATGGTTAAGTATTTTTTTAAAGTGCTTGCCCCTTTCCAAAGCCTTTCCCAAGGGGCATCAGGTTAGTGAAATTTGAGCAAATGATAAAAAGAACGGCTGTCACCAAGTACAACTCAATTCCTTTAATTCTTATACCAAAGATCCACTGAAAAGAATCATATTGTGCACAATCATCACTAATGTGTTAATTTGCTTTCATGAATATTGCCTAATTATCTGTTAATGTAATATAAAAATGCAAACTAATTTGATCATTACTACATGATTCAGCAGTCAGTTACATTATTAAGCTCAGTTTGACTCTGACTTTGTTAGATTTTGACAGAGGAACTTGCCCCCCCCCCATTTTTTAATCCTGTCTTAAAACACTTTTTTTTTTTTTTAATCTTCTTTGACTTTTAACTCACCATAAGAGCTGCTGTGTTGTTATGGCCTTACTTTTATGGTTTTATGTTTTTATTGTTTTTATAGTTTTGTGCTATATTTAATTGTACAGTACTTATGTGAAGTGTTTTTTCAAATGTGCTCTATAAATAAATTTGGATTGGATTGAAATTGGAAGGAATTGCAAGGTTAAAAATACTACAGCTTTTATTTTGATGTTTTAACATGTGTATTAGCACATCATGCCAACTTCATTTCTCACACAAGTGTGCCCACAGGCATTTACAATTTACAGAGTAAGAAAAAATAATTAAGCAAAGATCATAACAACAAAACCAATAACCACCTAGGAATATAAACTACTTCAGTCAACTTACTGCACTGTTTATGAAGCTTCATAACTAAAGTACTTTTGTATCCTTTCATAAATCTAATCTGTGGTTTGGATCATTCCTGTGTGTGGTGGGCACTAACTGCAAAATGAAAGGGGGAAAAGGGACACTTGGGATATTAAACAAATCAAACGGTAGCTAATGCAATTTTAATTAGTTCACTTTACAGTCATTTTATTATCAGACTGATTTCCCTCTCTTCTCTCTATCACCCACCCCCACCCTGCTCCTCTCTGACTCGCAGTGACTCCTTAATTGGGGCTCAGCTGACAGGTTTTCCCCTCGGGGAGCAGCAGCCATGTGGACCATCTGCTTCTAGTCGCAGGATGAACAGGTGTCCTGGTCCCTGCTGCCTCCCTGCACCTTACCAAGCCTCTCGAACGCAGCACAGCACAGTGCTGCGCAGTGGAGCTGCTGTTTAATCAAGCTCAATCTGAGGAGTTTTGTTTGACCTGTGTGGCACGTTTACCTCAAACAAAAGAGGAAACATATGGAAGTGCCACCGAATCTGACCAAATGATCACAGCTGTGAATGCAAAGCCTGTTATTACAGTTCTGAGTCAGTTTAAGTCATTTTGTTTGCCTGATATGTTTGTGTTCTTAAACATTTTTTTAGCATGGATCCATGCACTTTGAGAAGCCTTCCTTCAATGTGCAACACATGAATTCCACATTTTGTCTCATTTTGGTGTATACCTTTATTAAATTGCTTAGTTCTGTAGGGAAATTCTTCTTTCCATTCCTATTTTCCTTTGTGCTGCTGTGTTGATACACTGTTGGGCAAGATCCCACTTGTAACATTGATTTTATTTTATGTGGGAAACTAAAATGGATGCATAGAGTGCAAAAATATTCTAAAAAAAATGTTCATATTAATAAAGTTTGGTGTTTGGGGGTGGAAATATTTGTTTGTTTTTTTATGCGTTTTGCACAACAAACTAATTTACTAACTAACAGATAAATCAATAAATTTAGAGTGTCCAGTTCACATAACTGGCATACGTTTGTGGAAACTGGAACTCAAAGAGGGAACCAGCCCGCAACCCACACAGACAACTTCACACAGAAAGCCTTCAAACAACCCAAGACACACTGGCTGTGAGACAATGTCCACAAATGTGGTCAACACCACGCTGAATGAAACCACACAATAAAACTACATGTTTGAGCCTATATCTGCAATCATGAGACATAATTATGGATTTCTTTATCGACTATTAGCACATTTTTGTGGATTTTATGAACGTTTGGTTACTGATTTACATGAACATAAACAAAATTAGCGATGGAAGCAATGCTGTAATAATAATAAGAGAAGATGAAGAGAAACAAGAAAAAGAAGAAGGGAGAATGAATGATAGGAAAGGAGAAGGAGAGGAGAAGAGGTTCAATACCTTTCTCCATAGTGTACAGAACTAAGTACTGCCCTTGCTCTACCTTTGATCTGTTATTTTTTTGTGTTTTTGAGTGCCTTCAGTTTTCCAGAAATGATGGTTCAGATTCAACAAAGTCAAACAATAACACAAACAAACTAACAGATCGAGGCAGCAGTAGACCAGCAACTCATGTTTTCTGCAACGTAAAATGACTGATTTCACCAGTGGAGTTTGGTTGGTTTCGAGATAGTGACATTTGGCTTAGATAACAGCTGTTTTCTTGTCAGAAAAGGCCATCTAAGTGCAAGATAAAGCAACAGAAATATTCTAAATATAGCATACACTTAAATTGATACTGTTTTTGGTTTTTGGTTTTTCAGGTGGGCCATCTTTTAGTGGCTAAAATACATCTTATTGTGTGTGTGAAATGACACAGGAACAGCAAAAAAGGCATTGTGATAAAGTGTGAAGTGACTTAAGATATTGGCATGTTATTCATATGCCTTTTGGTGACACCAGGGTGTGCATTTCATGACAGGAGATACATTTCCAACGCATCACTGCATACTGCTTAAAAAAGTAGGCTGGTCCTCAGTAGCAACAAGAAGAGCAGGGTTGTGCTGATGGATGATAATAATGCTGCCTATTTTGAGTAATATATATATGCAGTAACTAAAACATCAAGCATGAATTAATGTTTTCTAAGCTCATATTCGGTGAATTCCTACATCTGTCATGTTATATATATATATATATATATATATATATATATACATATATATTTGTTAATTTAAAATGTATTGTCAATAACAGCCTGCTAC
>JAJHUR010137577.1:0-62500 GCA_027495735.1 Lutjanus campechanus | reverse complement strand
ACTGGTACTGCAGTCAACACACACCATGTGTTTGCCAACACAGTGACACAACACACATTTCTGGCTACTGCCAATTGCAAACATGAATAAGAAGTGTAGTAAGAAGTGTAGTAGTGTTTATTCTATGAACAACATTCTTCTGTGTCCCTCTGAAGGTTTTATGTCTGTTTGAACGAAAGTTGAGAGTAAATTTAGGAAAAAATGAAAAATATATTTGTAAAAACTGTATTTTTAGTGAAAAACTGTTCCATGCGTCCTGAAGATTCCTGGAGCCCAGTGGTTTCCCAGTGATAAATACAGAAAATCTGGGAATTTTCAGACATGAGTGCTTAAGTCACGTCCCTTCCAGTGGACTGCCATTGCACCTAACTTCAGACACAATATGAACTCTAGTCAGTGGCTATAAACAAATTGTTGATCTCGTCTGAATTATGCCATAAATTACACGTATGATGTTTGTCAATTTAAAACAAATGTACAAGTCAAGAAAGTTTGTCATAAAACTGTTGAAGTATAAGACTGAAGAAAAGGTATTAAAAAGACAACACACAGCAAAAGAGATGTCATGACATTCATGCTCTAAAAGCTAATGTTAGCTGGTGAAGTTATGATGGCTATGTGTTTTTGTTCTGGGATGTTGTCACACAACAGTGGGTCTTACTCACTCCTTCTATTCACAGCTAATGAAAGGACCAGGAGTTGCTGGATAAAACACTTCACTTCATGAGAGACGTAGTTCACTGACCAGTTTCACACAAAACTAAACTAAATTACAACAAACCTACCACAAACTGAGAGTTTCTTCACTAAAAAATGTTTTAAATTGACAAATAATAATAAATATGTGTAATTTGTTGCACAGTGCAAAGGGAATCAAAAATAATTTGTCTCTCACCATAGACTACCGTTCATATTTTTGCTGAATTTAGGTCCTATAGGCCACACCGGAAGGGACATGACTTCGACACTTTATGGAGGTGCTTTAATGCAATCATGGAAAAGAAATGTAAAACATCATGGAATTTCACATTCACAGCTCTACTGTTATGATGAACACACACACTCTCTCTCTCTCTCACACACACACACATGCACAAATTCACCGCTCCCTGATTAAGTCATGATAGATCGTCCCCACAGGGCCTGGCCTATTCAACTCAGTTTGTGCGTGCGTCTGTGGTGTGTATTAGCAAATATCCACATTTACATACATGCTGGTGCATACTTGTGTGTGTGAGTGTGTGTGTGAGTGAGTGTGTGTGCGGTCATGTGTCTGACTGTGTGCAGGTGTGTATGTGTGTGTGTGTGTGTGACACCAGGGCGAGTGCCAGGTCAGCGGGGTCAGCGAGGGACAAAAGCATGGAGCAGCTCCCAGCTGCCGGGCCAAACGTCATCCAGAAAAACCCCGCCCCCCCATCCCCCTTTCTATTCAATAGGAGCGTGCCGCTGTCCGGCTTTTGCTGACACATGCACATTTACACACGCACAGACACACAGACACACACATGTCCCATCCGATGGTCCACAGTCATGTCTAGAGCTCGCTGCAGCAGGCAAAGGGGTTAAAAGGGCATACAGGGACATATGCAGAGCATGCATGGATGCAAATGCAAAGCACAGACTAACATCTGAACTCACACATCAGTGCTCATATTTTTACAACATTTTGACTATTTAAAGACACTAAAACTTTGCCAAAATAGCAGGTTTAGCAGCCTGCTTGTCCAACTGTAAAGCAAAAAGTGTTGGAATTAAAGAATCTTTCATGTTTCCATTGTGAGACTCCCACTTTCTGCTGCTGGTTTGAGGAGATGCTGCTCAGAGGCTCCTTCATTCAGATCCTACACATGATTAAAGTACAAATAACACAATATGAAAATACACAACTACAAATAAAAGTAATCAAATTCAAACTTTTTTGCCTCAAAATTTCCTTAAAGTATTAAAAATGAAGGCACACATTATAAAAAAAAATTGCCCTATTCATGAGGGCTGGGTATCATTTAAAAAGTTACAGTACCACTACCATTAAAGTGATATTGATACCAATAGATTACTTAATTTGATACCTTTTTCTCAACTTCATTTGATACTCATCATATGAATGGAAGCATTCCTGAAATAATCCTTATACACAGCCCTACTTTCAGGTGGCATGTTGGCACACTGAACCGCCAAATCTATCAAATATCTAGAGGTCAACTTAACCACACCATAAACTGTGTGGGTCGTAGCCACTGGGGTAGTAGGCCAATCACACATCACACTAAAAAGAAGAATGACTGAGTGAAACCATTCTTCTTAGTCTGACTCAGTGGATTCAGACCGTGGGCCCTACCTTTCTGTTATCTGTGTGTTACTATTTTCAAAATCCCCATTGTTACGGGAAACAACCTGTGAGCTCGCAACCTACACGCTGAAAATGGCAAGTTATTATAATCTGAACCTGGTCACTAGCAGTGAAATTGATAGGTACTCGTCCTGATAGATTAAAATCAAAAAGGATGCAGTAAAACCACAATTGATACGTTCAGTTGATGCACCTTATTCTTTTCCTGATTATGCTACATTGTGAACAGCAAATGCCTGTTCATAGAATTATAACAGAAACAAATACGGGACCCTGCCCCCATTAGAGAAATATAATATAGTATTTATGTTATTCTCTAGTTTATGTGCACTTATTTTATTTCAGGTTAGTGTGAGCACCTTACTATATTTTGCTATCTTTGTTTGTGCTTTTGCCTCAGTTTCTCTTCATTCCTTCCCCCGGGTTGCTTTAAATTATTGTTGCTCTCCTCATCTCTTGGACCACCACTGGGGATCATAACAGAGTAAATTATCAATATAATTCCATCTAAAAGCAAAGAGATAGATAGACCCCAAACCAGTCGAGCCAAAGCAAGTCAGCTTGCCAGCTTCTTCTCACACTGGTCTGTGGTGGGCGACTCAACCCATGACTGTGCAGCGAGAGACTGGAGAGATGTGTTTAAAAGTCTCAGTACTTTTGTAGCTTCTAACTGAATCTCTGTGATTTTAAGTTAAGTGTCTCTCCTGTGTTGCTGTTTGTACATTTGAGCATCTGCTTTATTTGACTGTTTCATTTTCGTTTTGGCTGTACAGGAGTCGTTCTGAATTACTGCTAATGAGAACACATTTCCTGTTTTGAAGCATCATAAGAAAAGCTGTTAAACAGCAAAACAAAAGGGGACTTTTATTGTGAAGAATTTATAGGAAATGAAACATCCACTGTTTTGCGGCCGCTTAACTCAAAACCAGCATGTCATGTGTAGCCCTTAAGGAAATACTGCTTACTAAAATAAAATTATATGAGCATCAGGCCTATAGTAAAATATACTTTAAGTTTCAAAAGTAAATGTAGCATTACTGATTGTGCAGGAAAATGGTCTCTGTCAGTGTTTTACTGTTATGTTTTGGGTTAATGTTACTGCTGCATTTATGTGTATGATGCATTTCACTGCTGTTTTATAAGGTTTTAAAATACATGAATATAACAATATAACATCAAACACAATTTTAACAGTACAACATGCCAAAAACTCACATTTAATTGGGAACCCACTCGATTTCCCTGAGACTCACTATGATGAAAACCTGTCAATATAACTGTGCTAGTGGCAAGAATCTAAACGAGCTAGAAACTGTTACCTTTTCTTTTGTGGGACCAGGGATTTACTCATTTTTTAAAATTGTTTGTAATAATAAATAATGATAATTATTATTATTTCACAGCTGTATACTGCTAACCCTGTATGATGTGATGATATGATGTGTGATGATGATGAACATAGCCATAGGCTTCTTGGAAGCCAAAGGGTCATGCTTCAAGGTTAATAAACTGTTACCTGATCAGTGCATAAACTTGTGTACTCACCGATAAACTAAATCACATTTGTATCAGAGGCATTTTCCGATACTAGTATCAAACAACCCTAGACATTTAGCTTAAAAGTAGGGGCACTAAATTTTTATATAATGAGCAAATTCTGCTTCAAAAATTTAAATGTGTTTGATTATATTTCAGAATGATTTTCTTATCATTTTATTTATCCAGTATTTACCCAGGAAAGTCCCATTGAGATACCTGACATCCTCTTCCAGGGACACCTGGTCAAGACGGCAGCAAAAGCAGATCCACTTAAAAAACAATTTCACATGTTGGAACACATACAAACATAAAAGCAACACAAGGGAAACCGTAAAAACAGAGAGGCATACAGGTCAAACCAGTGATATCCATCACACATTAACCTCAAGGCTGTAAAACAGTAACATGTTTCCCTGAGGTCAGTTGGTAAAACAAAGCTTTAAAGGTATTCAAGCAGTCCTTCCCAGGTAATAAAACAGAACATGATCCATGTTTCCAAGTACTCAAGTGTTGTCAAAGCAATGATTTACAACAAAATATCTAGGTGTGGTGACACAACAGACTGCTTTACTCTTTCCCACCATCACAGCTGCTGCGTGTAGGTCATTGTGTTTCAGGGTCTCTGCTGTGTTGCTGAGTGACTGGACCAATCACCTTGACATGATGACATGTAGCTGTCAAAAGCCAAATACCTCGCTCTGTTTCAGCAGTCAAGACATCTTGATTTCAAGTCAAGACTTTGCATGTAAGCACTAAGAACAAAGAGAGAGTGTGTGTATTCAAGAAGAGACAAGCAAGCGCGACTTGTTCAGAAAGACCATTATACTAAATTAGCAAGGCTCAATGATGATGATCGCCTGCTTGCCCAGGGCAAGTAAAAAGCCATGTCAGGCAAGTAAATCTAACAACTCACTTGTGTGATCAGGCAAGTAGTAAAAAACGAGCTAAAACATGACTTATGTGGAGCTCCTGCAAACTGCTGATGGTGATTGAGCTGATCTTCAAGCTCCCACTGTCCAGTTCTACCTGTGAGCATGACTTTAGTGTCATGAAGAGCATCAAAATGGATTGTTGGAGCAACATTTCAGATGATAAAGGTTAATCAATTGAATAATTTGTATAGGAGCAAGGAAGTAAAAAAATTTGGGGGGCATTTTCCTAAACTGCTGCTCTTGTCCCCTGTCCTTATTCAACAAATGGCTCTGCCAAACAAAACAGTGTTAGATGGAGCACAATTACAACCATATCTCGACTAACACTGCAGACAGAACCTTTTCTTTCAACAGTAGAACATATTAGAGACTGACTGATATAACAGTTGACTTATATATGTATGTATTCAGACTTTTATTTATAGTTATCTACAATTATTAAAAATACAAGTTAAAGTTTAATGTTTCAGTGCTGTATTATAACATCTATTGTTAAACTGTTAAATAGCCTGCCTTCATATCTTTGTCACAAGTATTGACCACTTTTGAGGGATCAATGCAAAAAGATGTGTGTTTATGTATTGTACATTCTGAATAAAGAATATAGTAAGATATATTGACAATGGATTTTTTTAGTCCCTAATATCTGCATTGGCCCTAAAAATCCAGTACTGGTACATGTAAAATATGTATCTTTGATTTTTGGATGAAGTGTCCCTTTAAATGTGTTTACACTGACTTTACTGCAGTTAATGACATTTCATTAACTTCTAATTCATTCTTTTATACTCTTATTCACATAGGTCTGATTTAATAACAGTTAAAATAGAAGTAGTCTAATATATCTTTTAATAAGTATTTATCCTGCTTTTGACTTGACTTTTACATCAACACTTGTAGTGTTGATGTAAAAACCCCCTTATAATTTCGTCTGGGTATCAACTATGTCGCATAAATATAGGAACGATAGGTCACCACTTACTTTTACAACACATCCGCTCGGTCCCGAGTTAATCCTCCATCACACCAACAAACCGTCCCGAGTAGAAGCAGCAGGTGGAGCAGGACTCTCAGGCAGAAGATGCCGTTTGAATAAGCAGCGGACAAAGTCTTAAAACACTACACAATTGGTTCATAATTAGCTGCTTGCTGCCTCTTTCTGTGTTTGTGTGTGTGGGTCTGTGTTTAAGGTATAGCACGATAGTAAACATTTCCATCTTGTACCTGTCGGACTGTCTCCACCCACCGACCACGATCTGCCAGACGGCCCGTCTCTCTCTGCATGTGTGTGTGCGTGTGTTTCTTACACCCACTACAGCTATAATATAATAGGGGAGATGTCACGATTTTCGCTTTCACTTCAATTTCTCGGTCTCAGTTCATCATAGTCATTCATCTTCCATATTAAATCATATAATAAATTCTTGTGCACAAATGTATCATCTTTAGATTTGTTCTTCTCATTTTAATATAGTTACAAATGGTTAAGGACCGAATTGTAAAGAAGTTGTCATGTAAGTTGTCATGCTGTGCAGGGTAAATTGTCACATTATAGTGATCAACAAATACGAACATGTATAGAAGCAGAGGCTTTCCACTTTCATTTTCACATGTAAAAGGTTTACCTGCCTCATTGCCCCTTAACATTATATCGGGTTGTGTGCTGCTTTCATTCATAATATGAATATTATAATATATTTAACAGACTTCCTTTTGTCATTTCCTTCTTTATTTTTCTCCTTTCCATATTTTATTCCTCCCACAATATTTTATTATTATATATTTTATCATCATATATATGTATATATGTGTATATGTATGTATGTATGTATGTATATATATTTACCTTTATGAAAGGTAAATCACTTAACTTATCAAGATCAGCCACAAGAAGCAGGTAATTATGGGTTGTGCATCCTTACTTTTTACACATTTTACACTATACTTCACTATGCATATTGATGTACCATGTTCTACCATTAGTATTAGTATTATATTGTTACTATCATTATTGTTTTTATTGTACTTTTCTCCCATATTCCTCCATATGTACGGAAGCGTATTGCTGCCACATCAGGAAAAAAATAATGGATCAGTATTGAAAAGTTTATTGTTCTAACAAGAAGTTTTTCACGTTGTAACAATATAGTTTAAAGTTCATAGTTAAAATGTGATAAATTATATTGTAAAAATGTGAACTGTTTCAAGTTATAACGTGATCATTTATATTGTAAGAACGTGAAAAGTTATTACGTTTTAACGTGGAAATATATTGTTATAACGTGAAAATATATTGTTATAATGTGAAAACCTTTGTGTTAGAACAATAAACTTTTCACGTTTTAACATAATACAGATCCATTATTTTTTTCCTGGTGTGGCAGCATTATGCTTCCATACATATGTCTGTTGGCGTAACACTGAAATTTCCCCACAGGGATAAATAAAGAGCTACCTACCTATCTAACTTGAAAAACTATGCAAGAGATCTTGATTTCTTTATTAAAATGCAAATATTTATCAAAAAGACTGTCAACTAGCCCCTGATTAAGTTTCAGATCTTCCCACGTTGTTGAAATGGATGTTTTCAAGTTTCCTTTGCCCTTTAATGAATGAAATGCTGTGATGAAAGAACAGGACCAATGTTGCATCACATTAAAACACTAATAGGACACATACAGCAAGGAAATGTCTCCCTCTACTGGAACAACACTGGAACTACAGTTACATTCAACACATGCAATAGCAGATCAAGAATATCTCACCTCAAGTAAAATGATCCAACAGGAGGTAATAATTGCTGAAGGTGATAACCTGCATCGGTCTGTTGTGTTAATGTTGAAGGACATGAGTAACAACTTTGATTTGTGCAATACAGAGGTATAAAAGTTTCTGTTCCTTTCATTCCAACAAAGTTTACATTCAGGTTGGAGTTGGTGACAGCACCGGTCTGCTCTGACCACAGAGCTGATGAGATGAAGAGAGAATATCACAGTGGTGCCCAGAAACAATAAACAAGCAAACAGAAACAGCAGCACGTTGATGAGTTGCATCCCTTCATTGTTCGCAGTGGAAATCCTGCCTGTGGGAGGCCTAGTCTCACCCCTGTTGCTCCTGGGATCAGCACCCTGGACAGTGGTCCTAGAATGATCTAGCTGAGAGACTATAGGCTGACCTACTGATAGTCAAGAACCTTTACAGCAGTTGAACACACTGTGAGCTCCATAAAAGTTTCCACTTCATCAAAGCTTTGTTATGATCAACACGGCTTCAGATACTCAATGTTACATTAAACTGAGAACTTGAAAAAAAAATAAGAAAAAAGATAATAATCAATAATCAGTGTAATCTTCCTATGAAACATATATGTATATAAAATTATTTTAAAAGATCCCTTCCAGACATGTATTAAGACATATACAAAGAGTCTTTTTGTAACAATAATGTGTCTGAGATGGGGTTTTTTCTGAGAAAACAAAAGATATATAGAAAGTGCTACATTCAGAGTGATTCTGAGAAATCAGCTCTACAAGGTCATTTTAAAGTATTTTTGTAGTCCAAAAGTAATCCAAAGTATTTACAATATGTTTACAATATATTTATTTAACTTGAGTAAACTAATGGAATATGTTAGAAATGACACTTCAGGTAATGTGTTCTGTAATATGCAGTGTAAAATGTTTTAAAAGTTACTCTCCCAAGACTTTAACTGTCAAGTCTAATTTAGCTAAGCTTATTAGGCTAACACAACAGTAACATAGCTAAAAACACAACAGTGAACCAAACTACTGTACATCTGAGCGACGGCTTTGAGACATTATCCCAAAAAACACATTTTTAAGGGAGACTGAAGGTAATGCAACTTAATAAAAATAACATTAACGGAATAATCCAATCGATTTTTTAAGGCCTGTCAAAGTTGTATTAAAAACATTTTGAGACCTTTTCATTCATTTTTAGTGTTAGAATTCAGATTAAGCCCTGATGTTTTGTAAATTTTGCCTTTAACAGTAACCAGCATATGGTGATAAGGATTTGAACAATGGACTGTACATACTTTTATGGAGGAATAAACAGATCTGTGAAACTATAAACTTTGTCTGGATTAATTTGCATCGTTCTGACATATACATATAACTAACGCCTGAGATTTTACCCACACGTGTGTATAAAGGGTGTGATGGGACTGGGACTTTGCACATGCTACATATTTTTCACTCCAGGAAGGCTGAAGAAAATCCGAAACGGTTTCATATGATAGCAGACTGTGGACATTTTTTGGCAGGTGTGGCAGGCATCAGGTATCGCACTCTCTTCCAGAAGCGTGAGTTCCATGCCAAGGCATCCCGCGAACCCTCTGGCCACCTAATGGGGGCACTCTTGCGAATCAGGTGCTGCAAGCCAGGGGGAAGGTGTGTGTAACCTTGTGACCCAGTGTCCCCAAGCTGTATCAAAATCATAGTCATTTCCCTCTGGACCAGCACATGGTGAAGCCCCACCTGGAAAATGATCAATAACATTTTTGAACACACTGGATGTTTAGTCATACAATTTATATTATAACTTTTTGTAAAACTTCATACTTGATTACTTGAATACTTGATTATCTCTTGAGATGACAAATTATAATTTTCAAGCGCAAAAATTACTTTTCAGTTAAATGTTTTCAGATAGTCAGTGATGCTATTGATGCTAGACTGTAGGCATTACTACACAGTGATTATGAATAAATACCTCACAAAACCCCACTTCAAATAATCCAAACTAACCCTTTAATCTGTCTCAGACTTTAAAGCGATATTCCACCCCAAGATGATAATCCACTCAATATGAACTCACCCCTATGCTGATGTGAAGATGGGTGAAGATCTTCAGTTCACAAAACAGTCCTGGAGTTTCAGCAGAAATTAAAATTTAACCACAAAAGACACCATGTTTTTAGCCAAAATGTCAACTGTAGCATGTAGCATGTAAACATGGCGTTGATGTATCGTGAGACTTCGTATATCTTGCGATATTTTCACATGTGCATCCATTAAGAGATATACGAAGTCTTGCGATACATTGATGCCATGTTTACATGCTACCTGCTACATGTTACAGTTGACATTCCGGCTAAAAACATGGTGTAAATGGCATCTTTTGTGGTTAAATTTTAATGTTGCGGCTGACGGACACTTGGATTACACCACACGAGTAGGATGGAGACATTTTGTGTTTGTTATGTGTTCTGTTTTTTTTACATTTTATCCGTGGTCTCCATTCACTGCCTCCATTGGCTGCTACCCTGTTTTCTGCTGAAACTCCAGGATTGTTTTGTGAACTGATGATCTTCACCCATCCTCACATCGGCATAGGGGTGAGTACATATTGAGTAGATTATTATCTAGGGGTGGAATATCACTTTAACCAGTGTTGGACAAAACTGTCTGATAATCTTCCTCTAAGAATTCATCTCACTGAGACTATTAGCATGTGTGAAGTCTGTGTCAGTATTCATGACGTTTATGTAAATAGTGGCCAAGAAAGGTTAAGTTTTACTACAACACTTGCATGCTGCAAAAACAACAACAACAAAAATAACTACTGTCTCTGAAAAACTCCTACCTGCCAGTCAAACCCTCCTCCTGCTGAGATTTGTGGCGAGGCAGGACATTGGTCTCCAATCTCAGACCCTGATCCTGAACCAGGGGTGAGGATGACCATCAGCCTCCTGCTCTGCTTCATGCAGTCCTCCACCAGCTCCAGACGGTCTGTTGGGTCAGACAAAATGCTTACAAAAATTTGTTTATGCAGTGTTTGAAAAATGGTTCCTCAGGCTTACACCACAACAAAAAGTGGCTACAAAGGACCCTTGTTGTTGTGTTGTTTTAGATGTTTTCATTTTTCTCATATTTGATGGCCATTAGAGTCCTGTAAATTAAAATAAAATCACCATTGAAGAAAATCTATAGAGGGTGTGAGAGTGAAGAGGAAGCGAGAACACAATGACTTCATGTGAGATCATTGTGTTTCATAAGTAATGAGTAATGAGACTGAAATATAGGAGAAAATAAATCTTAACAGCTAGTAAATCTCTTTACAACACTCCAGATGTTGTTTTGAATGTTGCTTTATTTATGTCACAGTTAAAATTTGGAGCCAAATGCAAGGGAGACAGATGGGAGCAGTTCAGCGATATTTGATGAGCCAACCATAAAAAAGGCTCATGTGAATGTAAATCAGGGAGAGTCCTCAAACAAAGAAAAGTAAAACCAAACAATGAATCCAAAATGTGAGAAAGGAAAAAACACCATAAAATGCAAACATCCAAAAAGAGCAAGGAGGGGAACAAACACTAGGGTAAAAGTCACAGGGAAAATAGGAGACTTCACGATGAGACAAGGACAAACTAAGGAGGTAAAGACACAGGATTAAATACACTAGGGCAGAGGAGGAAAACAAGACAGAGGTGAGAGCAATCAAGAGCAGAAAATAGACAAAGACAGGTGTCTTCCAACAAGGACACACAAGGGAAGACATACCAAAATAAAACAGGAAGTGACTATGAAAACTATTACAATTTGTTTTCCAGCACCACAATATATGTTACACCCTTCCACCAAGTTCCCTGAAAACCAGGCCAGATAAAGAAACCACAAACAAACAAACCAAACTGAAAACATAACGAAGGTAGAAATAAAATAAAATTCTGACCTTCTCCTGGTATGTCATCCCTCCCATGGATGAAGAGTCGATATCCACACTTTTCCTCGAGGACGGAGGGCAAATTCTTTGTGACAAACTGACAGAGTGTGTCCTCTGCGGCCTTGTCCATGCTCTGTATTTGATAGACCACATAGGCATCGTACACCTTTGCATCTGGAAAACACAAGAAAAATTCATTAAATTCATGGCCATGGACACAAAAGTGGACGTTTGTGCCAAGTTTGAAGACATTCTTTCAAGGTGTTTTTGAGATATCATGGTCACAAGAATGAGATGACTCAAAAACATGATGCCAAGCGGTCTCATGACCTGAGTCATTAAAAATGTTTACTTTAAATTGTCAATCACTGAGGTCCTTCAACATACAGTCATGTACACCAAAAAACCTTAGGCTGACTGGTCCAGTAGTATGCACGATTAGCTGTGGACAAGCTGCTCCACACACACATGCACACACACAAGTGATCATATGATCCCCGCCAGGCTTATGCCTCCTTCAAAGGCTTCACTACATATGTTATATGGGTCTGGATAGACATGGATGTAAACTGCAATTTGTCTGGTTGATGGATTCGTACAACTGTGATGCAGTTATTCTATTTTTTGACTGCTCTGTTCTATACAACCATTGACAGCTGGATTGTCACTCTTCTTACCCAGCTGCTAGAGGCCACAAGTGACGGCCACCTTCATATGTTTAATTTTTCAAACTTGTGGTCTTCAGCCACAAAATACTCTGACAAAAGTGATATCCCTTGAGGTTATTAATTAAGACTTTGCAGAAGTACAGCCTGAGACCTGTAACCAGACGTTAATGTGTAAAAATCGCACACTTGTCTTAGCATAAGGACTGGAAGCAGGGGGTAACAGCTAGCCTGGGTTTGTCCAAAGTTGAGAAAACCATCTACAATCATTAACAAGCAAGTTGTACCTCATTTGCTTCACATGTACACAAACAGAAATGTAAAAACAGCTGTGGTTTTAGAGAGTTATCTGAGGCTCTTAAAAGTTCCTGTTTTTCGTATGAATTTAAGGTAATTAAACCCTGTGCTTTGACTTCTAAATCCTCCATGATTTAAAAAAAGTTCTTCCTTACCTTTATTGTGATTTCTTAGCGGGAAGTAAGGTCTGAAGAAGAGGGCGAGGTCGATAGCGAAGCACTTCACCAGCACGGCGACCAAAACACATAAGGACAACACACACACTCCTCCAATGACAAGTGGAATTATTGACTCTGGGAAGCAAACACATAAGAAAGAAAATGTGTGTGACTGTAGGCCTGTTTAACTACATATGTGGAGTCCAAACCTTGGTGCTGACTATACTTGTAGGGTCCAACCAGCTTTGTAGGGACCAAAATGTTAAACCCCACAAATTCAAAATACTGTTGGATGGCAAACGCTTAGTTTTAGGGTTAGGGTTAGGCACTTAGTTGTGATGAGCAGGGTAAGGTTAATGGCAGGTCCCCATGAATATATTAAGTCTGAGAGTGTATACCATGAAAAAATGATTTTTTTTAACACTGTCACCAAATTACATAAAAACATTAAACCAAGAACAAATTAATTTGACAATAATCAATGTTACTGACCTCTCCGCTTAAAAGTGACAGTTGTAGAAGTTGTTTCGTAATAGCCTTTGCCGGTGCATTGAAATTCAGTCAGAAAATCTTTGGCAGACACTTTCTCAATGGTCAGGATTGCAGTGGAGTGGTCCTTGATGGTCCTTGATAACAAAGAACACAGACCAGGGTTCATCAAGGAAACAGAGACATTATGCTTATGTTTGATTACAGAGTGTGAATTAGCAAGGAAATGCACATTTTCAAAGGCTTTTCGCCACACCTCAACAAATATTGGATGGATTTCCATGCAGTGTTGTAATGACATGACATGGCTCAGGGTTTCAGTTCAGGTTCTTCCTGTTTTATTTTGAAAGAGTCTTCCCTCATGTGTTTCTTTGTTTCCTGTCTTGTTTGATTACTGATTAGTTTCACGTGTTCCTGATTAACCTTGCTGTGTATTTAGTCTGTGTGTTTCCTTCCTTTTTCTGCCAGTTTTTTTTTTCAGTCTTGTTGTAGTGTTAATTTAACACACTACTGTATGTCAGAGATGCACTCACACATATTTATCTTATGACACCTTGTTAAGCCATTAACCTGTCTGATGAATAAGATAAAAACCAGTGCATAATAACAATTTAATAATTTGATTTTAAAATTTGTTGTACTCACCTCTTGGGTATGGTCACATTATTGGTGATGTTGTTATAGGCCAGATGTGAAATTGAAGAACAAAGTGAGGCAAAAAGTGAAAGAGTCAAGTGGTATGTGTGTGCGCCTCTCTCATCTATAGCCCCACAAACTATGTGCTTTGGGGTTCAGACTTGTGTGCACAGAAAGCCTATCTAACACATTAATAATTTTTTTTTCATGAGGCAGTGGCATTTAAGCTTCCTTGTATTTGAGGCATTGGAGACTGATTTGAGAGCAATGAGAATGTGTTGGCACCTGTTTTGTAAGATTTTGACATGCAAGCATGTATCCTGTGTGGTTTAATATATCTACTGTATCCTATGTGATCTGATTTTCTATACATTGAATTCTGAGTGATCTGATGTTTTAATCACTGAAAATTCTTAATAAGTTACACAAGCCTGACTATATAATACAGGCTGCCTGAACTTTCTTTGCACTCATCTTTGCACTATGGATCTTGTTATTATCCTGTTGGGCCTGTTCTGCATTCATTTATTACCATATGAATCTTGTTGAAGGGAGGCCCTTAACTGTTAACTGTTAACTATGTACCGATGAGGTCCTGTTAATTAAAGGGTCTTCATGAGTTCATTAGCTTGTAAACTTCATGATAAAAGACCCCGTGATAGATTTACAATGACTGTAACAGGTTCATAAACATATATTCACAATGACTGTACAAACCTATTTTAAAAAAATAAGTCTCTAACATAATTGTGGCAAACACATCGAAAAAATTCCATAGGTTATGAAGAAGAAGAAATTTGAAATATTCTACCTCCAATAAAACTGAACCCAGGAGAAAAGTTAAACCATTTTTAAAAGCAGCTGTATGAAAGCTGGTGTATTGAGCATTCTTATTCAGTCTAATCCTGGGATTGACTCCAGTGAGCTTCATTTTTGTCATCATTTCTGGATTCATCCAGACTCACCCTATTTTTCTATTTCTTTTAAGTGTTGATTCATTGAACCTGAATGTCCCTGGCCCATCTCAAGGTTTTTTGTTCCACCTCACACCCTGTACATTAACCAAAATCAAAAGTGGCAAAAACAGTGCAGAGGTTTAGGGCAAACTATTTCTGTTACCTGGCTGTTGTTAGGGAATTTTCCAATTTTAGGCATCATACAAAGGCTTGCTGTCACTGAGAGGCCTGCACTAACTTTTAACAGACAAACTGTAGATGCAGCTGTCTTCTCCTTTCAGATAAACAAGGAAACGACGTAACTGTAATCTTGTTTGAATAACAATGACTCTGAGCTATGGAGCCAAGGATGCTAAACTGTGATCTCAGACTTTGTGTATTCATACTTTCTGTGCTTGGATTTGCAGACCAAAAGGCTAATTCTATTTGCTGTAGATGAGTTGGGTCTAACCTTATTTGCGCATAGGTTCATCATCACCATATCTGTGAGTGTTTAAAGACTACCCTGAAGGACAGAAACTCCAGAATTGAAGGGAACATCAGGACAAAGTGTGGCCAAGTATTATTAAACCAGTTTCAGCAAGACATATTGGACTCCTGTGGACTTTCTCCATTTGATGTATGGGCAAAAAGACAAAATCTACAACAGCTGTCACCAATGAAGGCTGCACACATTATACTGGTATGTTGTATAATATTTTTGGTGAATCAGTGCACTTCTGCTTTTAATTGTTCTTACATATTAGTGCTTAGACTGTATCCATCTTGCTGCTTGAAAGGGTTTCCATTTACATGCCAGATGGCATTACAGTGTGGTCCCACGTTAGTCCCACAGACAACTGTGCAGTTCAGCTTGATCCCAAAACCTGGCAGAAAGAACGAGAGTTACGTATATGTAAATAAAGTTGTATGAATTCTGGACGACTGCCAGAGACAGTACAGTATGTAATACCTGGATATGCATTGTGCGCATGCGCAGGAGAGAATACCAACAAAGTCATATGTGACCTGGGTGATGCAAGCAACCTGACACTGAAATCGTGGAGTATCTCAAGTTGATTCTCCAGATGGATTGATTAATTTGTTAATAGTATTGAACAAATTTCTCATGATCAAATCTTTTTTTGAGTCAATACT
Organism: Lutjanus campechanus; assembly: GCA_027495735.1. NCBI lineage: Eukaryota > Metazoa > Chordata > Actinopteri > Lutjaniformes > Lutjanidae > Lutjanus > Lutjanus campechanus. The sequence goes on along the minus strand of JAJHUR010137577.1, from coordinate 46,654 downwards.
CCAGTCCCATCCAGGGCACCCATGAAGAGGCTTTTCAGCCCTGGAAGTCTCAGGGAAGTGAAGACAGGAATGGGAGTAGTGAGAGAGGGGGTGACACGCAGCAAAAGGCCACAGGCAGGAGTCGAACTGGCAGCCACTGCAGAGGAACAACAGCCTCAGTAAATGGGGCGCATGCTCAACCAACTGAGTTGCAGAGGTGCCCCAGAATACTTGTCAATTTATTCATCAAGAAATTAATTTCAATGCAACTTCCTTTACTAGATTTTTTGAGTTTAGACTAAACTAACAAAACAAAACAAAACAAAAACATTTTGCAGACCTGTTATGTTTTGTTAAGACAATTTACTTTTCTTCTTTAGATAATCTTGAACCTTTGAGTTTTAGAAACCCCTGAAAATAAAAAAAAAACGAAACAAAACAAAACATGGTTTATTCAACAATGAAATGAAAAATGCTCAAAACTTCTTCAAAACTCAGGAATTTGAGTTTGGCTCAAAATTCAAAAACTGTTTGAAGTAGGCCTAAGATGTCTTGACATTTTTCTCAGGTTTTTCGTTTTTACAGTACACATATGAAGTTGTTCCACATGTGCACTGATCTCTGGTACCCTCTTGATTTTGTGTTTACTTACTTTTGTGTTGTATTTGTAAAGAGCCAGAAAGGGGATTTTGTGTCTGTTATTGCTGCATTACATATCATGGGCCATAAACTTAACATGCTCAGCAATGACAGTAGAGTCAATACATTTAACCGCTATGTGGTCTCTGGACAATATAACCTACATGCACAAACAAGTTACTTTTAGAAGTAACATTACCCAAAACTGCCTGTATTTGAACAGGTCTGTTAGTTCCATTTCAAAAGCTATAAAGACAAAAAACACAGGCTAGAAATCTTGGTGTGTTAATAGACTCAGGTCTAAGCTTCAGCTACATCTAGGCAATAATTAAATCAGCATTTTATCATCTCAAACAGATATGCATCAAGATTTAGAGCAACTCATTCAGGGTGGGGTATTGCAATGGTCCCTTGTCTGTACCTCTCAAAAGGACTCCTTTAGTTCAGAACGCTGCTGCCTGATGAGAACCAAGATAGCTGATCAACTTGCTCCTGCTCTTAAATCTTTACACTGCCTTCAAGTTACTTGTAAAATAGCCCATAGCCACTTTTAAAATGAAAAGTGGCTACAAATTAAAAACTCTACTGTTCTCCTGTGCCTTGGACTGATTCGTTTATCTGCTGAACTTTTATTTCCATTGTTGCAAGTGGAACTTCTCACTGCATTCCAATTGTATTTCTTGTCGTTTCTATGTGGATTTTGTTTCATTTTATCTATTTTTAATACATGAAAATTCAAACGGTTCACTATCTCACAAACTAATCATCTCATGCACTAATAATCAATGTGTGAGTAGTTTAGTTGATACAGGAATTGCAGTGCTATGCAAGCAAGTTTTCCTACCTTCATCTGCAAACAGCTCCCTGTCGGCCGGAGAGATGATTTCTGGTTTACGGTGGATAAGTTGATCTGTTGGCAAGCACAAATAAAGCACAACAATGAATGTTTTTATTTTTCACCCAATACACAAAAAAATAATAGCAACCCAAAGATGCAGTGGACGCACAACTTAACTTAATAATTTTTAACTACAGCGCTGTAATTCATTACATTACAAGTGACAACCCATGAGACTGAAAAATTAAGCCAATGTGGAAGTGCCAAAAAATGCATTTCCTCGAATAGCCCAATACAACTTCTGTATGTCACCGTCCCAATATGAAGGGCTGCCTAAAGACCTTGGATTGAGGAGAATTGGAGATTGGAGCTTTATTACACAAAACTGATGTCTATCAGTCCATGCTCATTCATGATTTCCTTGGTAAAGTGTTGCGTGCACGCATGAAGCATGTGATGTTTGTCAGGTAGGAGCACTGTTTTGGGGCTTTCTACCTACTGCAGCTTTAATTTGGACACACACAGTTAAAAACAGTCTGAATCATCACCAAACATTGCAGCAGTGTAAAAGGTGATGCACTTACTTACTGCTATGATATCTGTGACAAATCTGTGAACTGAACAGAACAAAGTTATATCAAAGCTAGATTGTTTGATGACATCTGAAGTAGGGAGTTATCTTCAGTTTTAAATAACAGCCACTGAAGATGAAAATCTATCTGACATGACTTTAAGTGGAAATCATGTTCATGGACGAGGTGATGTGTTAAGTTTTCTTCATGGTACATTTATTAATGTAATGAGTTCACTAAAGTTATAGCAACTATCAGCAGGCAGGGAAACATAACATTACCACAAATAAATCAAGGATTTTTCTGGGTTTGACCATTGTTGGAAATATAGGTATATAATAGGGATGCGCGCGATTAGTTGACTATACGACTAAACGTCCCCCCCCTCGTTAGTCGGCACCAGAAATACTAGTCATTTAAACTATTTATCAATATTTCAGTCATGCACAATGCCAGTTATCTGTCACCTCTAAGATTTCATGCAGCCACCCGCCACTAGTCGGGGCTGTGGCACTGTCAAGTATTGCATATTTAGCACGCATAGCACATATTTCAGCAGCATTTAAAGTACGATTTGGCGATTGTTGATTAACGGCTTCAAATGGCTCTTAATACACACAGTATTTTTTTCCGACAGTGTTTAACATTATAAATTAATAAATTCTGCTCAATTTTAACTGCTTTCTAACTGTTTTCTTAGTGTTAGACTAATCGGCTAGTCTGAATTAAATTTTGTGTTTAATTGACAGGGAAATTGAACTACATCTCTCATCTTGCACAATATATGTCACCAACACCAACATGGCTATACCTACACAGTAATATGTTTTATCTGGTGTCTCCTGGTCCTTTTATCAACCAGGAAGAGAAAGAATGAGCAGGCCCGTTGCTTGTGTGACTACATCCCAGTACAAAACCACACAAGCATTGTAGCTTCAGTGGCTAATGTGAGCTTTTGGAGGGAGAAAGTGTGGATGTGTAGTCTTTCTAATTATGCAGCTCTATATTCTTATACAACCACAGTTACAACAAACAGTGACTTTCTTTACATGTAAAACTGGATCAAAAGATTTTTTTTTTTTTTTGTCTCTCGCCATAGACATAACATTCATATTTTTGCCAGAAGGGGCATGACTTCAGCTCTCTATACAGGACGGGCTGGGGCTAGCTGGTTAGCATGGTAATTTTAGTAGATATCTGTGCAACACAATACATAGACAACTTTGACATAATGTCAGAACTGTTACTTATTCACATGCTATTGATGATGTGCATTTTAAAAAAAATGTTTTAAATTTCAATTCTGGCCATATTTTACACATACCTCATTTAAGATCTTCATGCTAATCATGTCTTTGTTATTAGTGGGCTCTCTGCTAAAACTTTAGCCTCTTGTGAGGAAATGAAAATAGCATTAAAGCTACATCTGTGGCTAAGCAAAAGGATAGCATATAGTCTCATTACACCTTGTTCACCCTCTTGTTCTGCATTATCTTAGTGTCCAATATTGTAAGAATTAGCATTCGCTAGTGGCATAAACTATCCACCCAGAAACAAATAGAAGATTTTGGTCTGTACCGTTGAGATATAGAAAGCTGGACAACATGACAACTCCCAAAAGTGAAGTCAAAATATGTTGATGACCCCCGGGGGCTGGCTGCAGTATGGCCCCCTGCATGTTAGCAGATCAGATATTTCTGTGTGTGTGTGTGTGTGTGTGTGTGTGTGTGTGTGTGTGTGTGTGTGTGTGTGTGCAGGAACTTGATACCAGAGCTGGGGGTATTTTGGTTTCATTTTTGTACAGTGTGAGTTAGTGGAAGCACATTATCCATTATTACTTAGAGTCAGTGGTGTACAGTATATGCCATCAGTTAACAGGTAAGTTGACCAATACACTGATCTTGTGTACTTCTGATTTCCACCAGCCCAACTAAAATGCTCTCTTACCTTTAAGTTTTAGCTCCCTGGAGCCTGACGAGTTGTACATTTTGTTATTGTAAGTCCAGGTACAAATGCAAATGTAGATGCCCTCGTCTTTTAGGGTGGCACGATCGATCCACAGGTCATGTTCATTGTGGCCTTGAAGAGGTTTGAAGTCCTGCAGCCGGGCCAGGACATGCCACAAATATAAGGAGGGGCAAGATTTGAGGAGAAAATAAAGACAGAATGAAATACAGTCATGGGAAGGGAATTTGGAAGACTGTGAGAATGTGCTTCAACATTTGATTATAAAACAGGTAGTTCTGACCCAACTCTGCCTCGAAAGGGGATGTATTTGAACCATTTTTACTTATGAAAATAAATCACAAATCCCAATGGACCTTTAATAGATTTTGACCCCCTGTTAGACTACCTATTGTAGCTGTTTAAGTAACATTTATAGAATAATTAAATCAACTTTTTTAATTAATATAATTTATGATGCTGTTAGATCGCTGCAGATTGGCCCTTTAATACAGGTGCTGCACCCAGTACAGTAACATGATGAACTGAACTGAATGGTGTGTACACAAAGAGAAAAAGAGTGATATCAGTGATATAGTGATAGTGTAAACTAAAGTCACAGGCCCCTCAGTTTGCTTACATGTTTATATGAACAAGCTGATATGATAGCACTCCTCAGAAGTTTAAAGGAAGTTGTGCTCAATTTGTTACATGGAAACATGATGAAGTGTTCACCAGAAATTCCCCACTAATTTATTTGGGTTTATGAAAAGGAACAAGAAAATGAGGCTTTACACAGAAAAAAAAGAAGTTATCATGGAGCAGACTTTATAAGTTTATGAACTCTGATTTCCAAAACCTTTCTGGTCCTCATGTCTTTTCCTGTTCAGTTCATAAACCTAGAAAACTGAACAAGATCCACTTAGTAACTAGATATTAGCTTGGTACTGGAAAGTTTATTCCCAATTTTTGTTGTTTTTTTTAACCTGTAATTGAACCACACAGACTACTTATCATGGGCTAAATTTGTAAATCATAGCGATTTTGCACTGTATGCTTAAATTTTGTGCAGTTTGTGCACAGAAATGCCTGCAGTGTAAATCAATTTCTCAACTTTCCAGGGAACTAAATAGGAAATATGGGTCAGTGCCATATCAGCTCCTGTGTTAGAAATTATTGCGAAAGTGTTTTTGGTCACATTATGCCAAATTAAATATCTCTTATCATGTTCTATGGGCTGCTGATTTATGTAGCACAATTATTATTTTAGCTGCTAAAATTTCTGACTTTCAAATTGTAATAATTAAGATCCTATTCGCACAGTGGCAGCACCCTGACTCTTTGACCTGAATGGAACAGAACTATAATTATACAAAAAAACAAAATTAGTTGGTATTTGCAGGGTTTTTTAAACAGGGCTAAACCAGATGTTTTTTTTAAAAGCAATACTCCATTTCCATTACCAGTAGATCCATTTGCCTTTCTGTTGTTTTTTTTCTGGTGTGCACCAGACAGCCTCATGTCTGTGCAGGAGTGCAGAGACAACAGTGTTTTTTACAGTATCTGTGTGTTCAGCTCTCAGTACTTTTGTACTTTCTAATGGAACCTCTGTGGTTTAAAGTTTAGTTTCTCTCCTGTGTCACTCTTTGTACGTTGAGGTATCCGAGATTAGATTAAATTCTAAATATCATATTTTCAGGTTCATGGTTCAGAGCTTAAAAAAACATGCTGCTCTTCACAGTTATTCACACCACATGTCACTGTAATCACAGACGACCATACCTTCTCCCAGGTCACTTGTCCGTTCCAAATGTCACATGTGTTACGGACAGGATCTGGACATGGGACCTTCTGGTTCTGGTTGGAGTTTTCGATTGATCCAAAGTGGAGTGCGGTGTCATTTTTTTCTTTGAAGACACTCACATTTACATGATAGTTGAAGCACTGTCCTGATGGCTCTTTATATCTAGGAAAGAGGTGATAGGTGTCTGATTCAGATCAGGGAATGTATTAACAGATTATCTTCAGAGAAAGAGTGCATTGGTAAATAAAAAGATCAGAGCATGACATGAATTTGGTCTCACTTTTAAAGGCAAATAAAACTAAAGTTTCCAATGTTGCAAAATGTTTAATAGAGACAGATATTCTTACCGGGCAGTGTAAGAGCCAGAGTTCTCAGTGGTGAGGTTCAAGAAAACGAGCACACCGCCGTTGTTATGCACCTCCTCATTCTTGTCAGTGGAGATACGCTCACGCTGGGCGTTAATTTTGTACCATGTGAACTCTTCATCAGACAGGTGGCCTTCTGGCTTATCAAAAATCACATAATACAGTGCTTCACCTTCTCTAGCCTTATATATGTTCTTGTTCAAGTCTTGACATTGGGGCTCAGCTGTCTCTGGAAATGAAGAAGAAACACTAATGAGATAATGATGGAGATAAAAGTGAAGAACACAATTTCATCATCCCTGGATATTTAAAGTGCTGCAGTTGAAGCGCTGCCGTATGGATGCAAAATAAAGAAATATAAGAGTTTATATAAGTTTATATATATATATATATATATATATATATATATATATATATATATATAGTGCTGTGCGATATGGACAAAAATTTATATCATATAGGTAATTTTATATCCCGATAACGATATATATCGCGATATAGTATTTTTACTCAAAAGACGAGCGTTGCATCGGTGCAACGCTTTCACGTTTCACAAAACATTGAATAACATCTGAACGGTTTATGATAGCGACGAGCTGTGAACTGCATCTGAATCGCGAGATTCTCTGCTTTCCGAGGGTCCTTGAATGGTGCCTCTACGACAAGGGACCGTATTGGGTGCGTGTAATCACGTGGTACGGGAACAGACGCTAAACCGAGCGCAGCATCAATGCTAAGCCGGGCGTTCCATATGGCGTTCCATCGGTGCAACGCTTTCACATGTTTCACAAAACATTAAATAACTTCTGAACCGTTTATGGTAGAGACGAGCTCAGTGAGGACGGAGAATCTGATGAGGGAGAAATATCACATTGACTGATCAGTCATTTTCACCTGATCAATCGTCTTCATCTGAGGAGGAGAGCCTTCACCCACTAAAAAGAAAAAGCCATTGACAGGTAGGACCCTGCCTACAGCATAAACTAAATATCACAATATTATGTAGCCTATAATTACTATCAATAGAGCGACCAGTCGCCCTGCGCGTATCGCCACTTCAGGACACTTCTACATCGCTGAGAAAGTCTGTGTGTGTGTGTGCTGATCGTGTGGTGTGTGTGTGTGTGTGGCGGAGAGAGGGAGACAGGTGCGTCTTATCCTGCTGATACTCCGATTCCGTTTAGTTTTGACTTTGTCTGCCTTCAGCTAAATAAAACCTAACTATAAATGATAAACTTCATAAACTGAATTCTAAAAGGTTGTTTTCTTATGTCTTAATTATTTTTTATAGAAGTTAACAACTTCTATAAATGACCCATTTTGCGATTGCAGACGCTGTTGTGCGTTAGAGCATAAAAATATGTGACGGAGCCGTCTTCATCTGAGGAGGAGGAGAGCCTCCACCCACTATAAAGTAAAAGGCTTTGACCGGTAGGATCTCGTATATAGCATAAACTAAATATCACAATATTATGTAGCTAATAATTGCCGTCAAAATATCAGTAGCGTTGCTGCAGTTAGATTAGCCGAGCTAACCACAGCCCACACATTAAAATTACGATATAAACGATAGAGGATTATATCCTACGATAGACATTTTTCTATCGAACTACGATATATATCGTAATATCGCACAGCACTACATATATATATATATATATATATATATATATATATATATATATGTGTGTATATATATATATATATATATATATATATATATATATATATACACACACACACACACACACGTATATGTATATATATTATGGGGCGTGTTTGTCTGGGGCAAGATTTAAGAAGTTTGGAGTAAGTATTACACTACAGACACAACACAAGGCAATTTACCCACAGTCATGTAGACATCCCAGTCTCAGTGAATATATGCACCTTTGTCTCCTCATGCTTGCTGTGTTGACAAATTTAACCAAATCTACAAAGACTAAGACTAAACACTGTATATTTCTATTTTATTTTAGTTAACTTTGTGAGTACAAAATATTGTTTAGGTTAGTTTTTGTTTTTTTCTGAAGTCTAATTTTTATTTTTATTTCAGTTACCTAAAATGTTGGGACACGGGTGCAGATTTGAGTACACTTGACCCCAAAATCCAGTTAAGAACCAGTTCCTAAACTCATATCTCATTTTACCTTGGGAAATCGCAACGAGAGCTGCAACCTTGATTCATCAAGTAGTCCTTGTCCTGTCATGCCTTTATATGTGTTTAAAATGCACATAAGACTGCCTGTATCCATGACAGCTGTCTCACCTCATTTGTCTGTCTAGTTTATGAATGGACAAGAGAAGACAGGTGTTCAGTTTTAGCTTTGATGAGTCAGAGGAATTAATTGTGGCTTAGCGGAGACACGCCACCTCTCTGGGAAGTTCTGGGAAGTTTTCTTGCCAATCATGCCATCATAAGGATTTAAATGGATGAGCGTGTTGACCACACTCAAAATTAATCATCTTGCCAGTCGATATATACACATTAATGCACGGTGTGGGAAATTTAAAGCATCATCTTAAGGTTTGAGTAACTTTTCAGTCTAATGAAAGAAATTCCAGTTGGGATGCTTCTGTAATAGCTAAATTATTATCCTAAGATAAGACAGGGTGTTTTCCTACATGCAGTTAGGAAACCGGCTTTGATACCAAAAATCTTACATGTCATCCTAAACTGAGATAAGATAGGATTTCAGACTTAGGAAGGTTCTGTAATGAGGCCCCAGGCCAGCATAGTTTTTTTTTTTCCGTTTGGCAGAGACATTTTGGTCTGCACCCTTTGGTACAGTCCATTCTCACTCCACCTCTAGTGTCTTTTCAGGAGGTACCACAGAGACCAGGAGACTGCAGTTTGTGTCCTGTGTAAAATCAATAGTCAACAGTGACTTTATTTTACATTGTGTAACATACAAAAGTTATGTTATGGATCTTATGTAAGTTATGTGACATACTTGAACACGTAATTGATGTAATTATTTTGACTCAATGAACATAACCAAGTAGCTACCTAAATGCTAAATCTAGCAGTTTTTGTGCCTTTTACTTTGAAAGTCTATCTGTACATTGAATATTTATTATTGATATTGCTAACAGTTTTGAATGTGCAAAACTACCTATAGCATCATAGTTTTATTATTTATGACCAAATACCTTAATTATCTTCAATATTATGTCATATTTTGGATGGAGTGGGGTTGCATGGTACTTATCAGTCATCAGTGTATTACATACAGTAGATGCTGGTTGACATGCCTCCACTTTAGAGAAGCAGAAAGGGGCACCAGCATAGAAGCAATGAACTGCAGTAAACAGGCCCACTTAAAAAAATCAATATCACTTTAAGTGTACACTACATTTAGAATATTTTCACCACTTTACTTTTGCTGTCTGACAGCTTTCGCTGATGGGAAAGTGCTGCTATGTACGCTACTGTAAATATCATAATCTCTCCAGAACTGAAAATGAACTGAGAGATTCCAATCCGTTCCAATACGCATTTGTGAATAAGTCTGGCAATGCAAGGATTTGTTAACGATCAGGAAAAAACAGAGTATCACCAGCCATATCCTTTAAGTGTTATCAATAAGGATGTAGAGCTCAACAGTCCACTTTTTCAGCAGCTCTGGTTCTAGAGGTGAATTTCCCATTCATTCACAACACTGACATTTCAGAAAATCCTTATATAAAGAATTGTAAGCTTTGAACCAAGCCATCCAGCTACAAGTGTAAAATTGTGGCCATAAAAACATTTGATTCTGAGAAAAGAGGCAAAGGTACAAGACTACATAATTATACTACTCATCCCACAATCCATTGCAAATTATACTGCTTATTCTTAAGTTTAACTTTTGCAAGTATTATAGTGTTTTTACTGTTGTTAACAGTGGTTGTTGATATGTTGTGGTTTGTGTTGTGTGTGTATATAAATTATATTCACTGCAGCATATCAACATTATAGCCACCTGGCTAGAAGAACTACCTGTTCACAGGGACAATAAACCTTTCCTTGCGCTCTGCCGCTCACAGACCTTTAGGATTGTGGTAAGTGTAGTACTTCTCCACGACAATGCGAATAAAACATGTTTTTTCTTAAAACCAGGGTGATATCATACAGACCTGTGTTGTCTACGGGAGCATATGACATCATTTGACACTCTTTTAGTTCGTGGTAAGTCGACACTGGATGGTAGTCTGACTAATAATCTAAATCCTCTGTGCAGAAAATGATTAGAACTTTCTCTTCCAGAACCTCACTGTTGAGCTCTACTGACTTTTCAAAAGACAGGATCAAATCCATGACTGTTGTATTATGACCTTGTCTCAGCTGACTTTTATAGAAAACTCTGTTTATGCATGCAGCATATGTTTATGCCACTACTCTTCATTATATATTTTATGGTGTTGGCCTTCCATTATATTTTTAAACTTCAGCACTATGAGTGCACTGTTACTGTAAAAAATAAATAAATATAAATGAATCCATTAAATATGCCATTATTTTCCGTGTATTCTTCATCATCATAATGTACCTTACCTGAACAGTCAGACGGAGTCATCACCATCACGATGAGCAAGAGAAGCCTGGCAGTATCCATTTTTGCTGAGAAAGACAGAAAACATTCAAAGTTAAACCACATCGTTTTGCTTCTTGTTAAGAAAATAATGTGGTATGTGTTGTATACTGTAGAAATGGTCTTAGTCATGCAATGTCAGCCCTGCAGGAACCTCTAACCACGACACTGCTTCCTGAAACTGCCTACAGGCAACCTCCCATCACCCCCACAGAATGATATCATGTCAGTTTAGAAATAAATGTCATTGGAAATTCTAATTAGAGGCCACACACCGGATGTTAGAAGATTTAATCAAGTTAGAACGAACTTTATGCTGCCATGTTGGAGGAGAGGATGTGAGATTGCCTTGATAGATTTCTTGGTAGTTTGTATTTGCATTCTTTTGCACACTTGCAAATGTTTCTTTGGTATTTTATATAGACAGATACGGATGACATGCGGCAGCCTGCACCTGAGTATATAGGATGTCTTAGTTATCTGAAAAGATCTGACTTGAGACTCACATGACTTGACCTGAGTCAGACTTAAGTAACAAATTTGAGGACTTGAGACTTTGTCTTAGTTGGGTTTTTTTCATTTAATATATGCTTCTTTTGTTTTTTTTAGAAATTGAGAAGACGAGCAGAGGCCACTATAAGAGACAGCTGTCATGGAGGGGTCTAGTTAAAAAATAATGAAATTTAAATTCAAGTCTTATGTTGTTTATGATGGTATGAATAGAACAGCAGTATGCAAAGTCTGCAGCTCAAAAATCAGTAACATGACCATCACAATATCCAATGTCATCTGTCACTGCAAAACCCACAAAGAAAGGTGCATGAATGTGTCTTTTTAGCTTTAACTTATTGGCTGGTCAGCCGTTAGCTTGGAAGCTAGCATTTTGTTTAAGTTATGCTAGACTTGGCTTCAAATTGATTATTTGCATTGAGAATACATTACTGTAATGATAATGTAATCTAATCCTCTGTTTCAAATGGTGACCTGTGATTCAGTTTTCATTTTTAGTCAGCATGCTGTATTAATATCTTCTATGATAATTCTTAAAGACAAACCAAAACATTGCTCCTCTAAAAGATGGCCAGCTTATATGTAAAGGCTTATTGAGTGAATGGAGAATACGATCAGAATCTGGAATTTATTTTTCCCTCTGTCTCCCAGTGCTAGACTGTGTTTGTATGTGTTGGCTGGCATGGTCTCCCTTCCTCGTTTTCCTCAAAATTCACCAGAACTTGGTTAATCCCCCCCCCCACACACACACACACACAGAGAGCATGTAGCTCTTCTACTTCAATTAGAGTCTTTATTACACAAGTATGAGTCCTTATTCTTTGGTAAAGAATGTGTGTACTCTTGGCACCTGTGCCAGCTAGGAGGGGTGCATGACTGACTTCACGTTGTTAAGTGTTTCCTAACCCACTAACAGTAGGCTCTGCCCTCTTCACTTGAAAGTGTAAATCAAGCTACAATACAGAATATTGCTCGCCAGGAACAAGTTGCATAGGGCCCCTTGAGATACGCCTTCACCTTGTGTCAAAGCAGGTGTCAGTGTTTGATGAGAAATTTGATGAGAGGATGAAGCAGAACTAAAATCATCCAGAGAGTGAATGGACGATCAGTAGGTAAACTTGTGTTTCCTCCTCTCCAAGTTTGATATCATTCATTCACAGTAATGTTAAGTTGATGTGATAGTTTGCAGTGCACAATGCTCCTCCCTCTGTCTGTCCGATGTTAGCTGTGCTGCAGTCTCTCTGTTTGTGTCGAGCTTACAGACACATCCAGGGCTGCTCTGTGACTTTGTGTCTGACAAAAGTGAGAATGAAATGCAACTATTTATCACATTTGATGGCTGCCAATTTGCAGCGGTGTTTATAATCTGTAGCTCAGAACATGCACACTTTACTGCAGCAGCCTCTGTGGAGACCATTCTGTCCAGAAAATGGACATGATGTGACTCCTTCAAGGTGGCCAGGAGTGTAAAAAGTATTCAGAGCCTTTACTGAAGCAAGAGTACTACTATCGCACTGTAAAAAATCTTCACTACAAGTGGAAGTCCTGCAGTTTCAAAACCTTACTGGAGTTAAAGTATGGAAATATTGTCAAATGTACTTGAAGTAAAAGTAGTAGTAGTAGTTATGTTGCGGCAGATGTTAAAGGTTGATCTCATTTTAACTACTTTATAGGCCACTATGGCTAGTTTAATCTACACCAATGCATCATGGTCTATAAGACCATCACATAAAAAGTACAGTTTTTGCCTCTGCGATGAAGTGTAGAAGAATAAAGCCGGATAAAATGGAACTCAAGTAATGTACAAAACAAGTTCAGTACTTGATGTAAATGTACTTAGTGTCTCCCACTGATTACAACTAATCTGAACTAATGCAAGGTGGAAATTAGTGGATTGATATTGACCAATGATTGATTAAATATTGATTTTAAACTAAATTAATTGACTAATTACCAGGCAGCACACCCAAAGCTCAGTGTTTAGTATTTTCTATATTTTATATATTCGAAAATGTCTTATTTGTGTTGATGAACTAATTTCTTTTATTCTTTGGTATTTTTGATTTATACAGATACAGTATGCAATGATGGCAGCTGGGAAGTATGTTAATGTTATCAAATGTCAAATCCCATGTGTGAACATCAATTTGATCATTTGATGAGACGGTACATAGACGGTAGCTAGTTTAGGCGCAAAATCTGTGAAAACTGGCTAGTGAGCACATGAACAACCTCCCTCCACGTGGCAATGCAACAGTTCAGTTGACATCAGCATCAATGCTGCCATCAGTGGTGTGTCAACAACTATGCAGCAGGTAACATTAGAATAGCAAGTTGCTTCATAACTTGTAACCAGTGTGCACTAGGGCCCATACGTGGCCCATGTTAACTGCCTTATGCCACTGCAGTCAGTCCTCACCTCACCAGCAAAGCATTTTTATTGATGAACTGCAAAGACCGTTAATCAGTTGTCAAAACTATTGCCTAAGGAAGAACTCCTCCCATTAAAAAAAAAAGAAGACAAATGATGAGGAGTAATAGAAGATGAATCCCTTTCCCATGGCAGACTGACATGCAGGGGCATGTCAGCACTGATCTCTGACGTAACTGTTTCTTAACAGTATTTCTTCAGGACAGAGAGTTTGTGTTTGCAGTTTGTACGTGAGCAAATTTGTGTGACAAGATTACTTGGGCAAGGACAATTCTGATGGTGTCAGGGATGGTATCAGTTAAGGAATAATACCCTAAGATGACTAAACCCAGTTCTGCAAGGCTTCATTAAAGCAACACAAAGACCAAGAACATGAATTGGTTTGTAACATCTGGCACAGAGGAGACGTGGTTCTCTATCACGAAATTAAGATTTACAAGGTTCATTCTACAACACAGGGTTGTGTAACGAAATGCAAGTTGTAGCTTCTCTGTGCTACTCACAAAGCAATCATTATGTGAATGGAAAATCAAATAAGAAAAAAACAACTCGCAGAGTCTCGCAGCTTGAGGAAAGAAGCTGCTCTGTAGTCTGGACTTTTATTTTGCTGGTGGTTAGATTTTTTTGTACTCTGAGGATTTTTGGTCGAAAATCCCTCAGAGAAGCATTCAGAATAGCAGTTGGTTCAAAACTACAAATGTGTAACAACAACTAGGAAGCTATTTAAAACCTGTGTTGTACTGTATAATAAACACAATAATTTAAATAAAAACAGCGCCATCTTCTTTCATGCTTAAAAGTGACAATTAATAAAATCATTTTTTAAAAGAGTTGGTAGGTGTAGATATGTTGGTAGTTTGACTGCGCGAGTAACATCTTACACAAGTTTGAAGTATGTTCTAAGTAAAATTTGCAAATTGTCAGTGACAAACATGTAGCAGCAGTTGCGCAAGCATGCAATGGAAAATTATGTATCTGCACATGACAGGAATCTTATCTCCAGTACAGTAAGTTCCTCTCATGATATGATTAAAAAACTGCAGTCTCAGTTAAACACTGATAAGCACAGTTAAACACAGCTCTGGCCATCAAATACAACTTTTCATAAAGACAGTAGCAAATAAGTAGTGAATATCCATTTAATTTAATAGAGTCATCATTTCAATTTAAGAGTTTAGTAATAAAGTTACACTTGCTTTTTTTCAATTATTGAAATATCTGTTGTTGTTTTGTTTTTGTTTTTTCATAAAAAAAAACAAGCAACCATATGCAGTTTTACAGGCTGACAGGTAACTCGGTGATTGTCATCCTGCATCATCAGTACATCCTCAGGTCCTGCGTGGGGAAATCAAATTGTTGTGACTGACAGAGGTTTATGAAGGCCTTTAATGCTTCAAATCTATATATTTAAGCTCACAAAGACATAACCAATCATAAGCATTATTTAGCAAATTGCGGCATGACTGACAGATAGAAACGGGATGAAAAGGAGGTGTTTTGTAGCTGCAGACCTGTGCACACCTCACTGGCCTGCAGTGAGAGGCCGCACACTGCAGCGCTGCATCTGTCAGCACTACTGTATATGTTTATATATTGAGTTTGCAGAAGTGCTGGAAGGAGAGGGGAGAAAAAGACCAAACAAGGTAGGTGTGAAAATGCCCTTAGTGAGCAGCTGTGTCCACATCCAGCCGACATTAAGTACTATAACACCTGCATTTGCTCACTTTTCTTTTATAACAATATGTTTTCACACAATCTCCCCAGTTACTGTTAAGGAAACCCACCATCACATCTCATTGTATGCGGATGACATGTTACTGTATTTAAACAATCCAGTGCAAAGTATCCCACATGTCTTGACGACCTTTGAACATTATAGCAAACTCTCAGGTTTTAAAATAAATTGGCAGAAATCTGTTTTGCTACCCTTAAATCAGGCCATGTGTAATGCACCCATCCCTGCTTCTATTCCAATTACTAAAAACTTTACTTACTTGGGAATAGATATTTATCCTTCTATACAGACATTAACTAAAAACAATTTCAGTAAAACACTTAATAAAGTAGTGGCAGATATCGACAGGTGGTCTAACCTGCCAAATTCACTTCGTGGTAGGATAGCTATCCTGAAAATGAATATTCTGCCTAAAATCAATTTTGTTAGCTCGATGTTCCCCCTTCCTCCACCTTCTCAATATTGGAACAAGTTGCAATCAGCACTGACCAAATTTCTTTGGCGAGGTAAACGACCTTGTATTAGGCTTACCACAATACAGCGAGAAAGGCAGGATGGTGGCTTGTCTTTTCCAAACTTTAAATTTTATAACTGGGCCTTCACATTGAGGCCTCTACTAACCTGGCTTCAACCTGATGCTCAGGTGTCTTCGCGAGCGCTAGAGGAGCGGATGTTAGCTCCATATTCTTTTACCCATATTTTGCATTCTAATATTTCAAGCCACCAGTGTCGTTTGAGATTTGGCCCTATAATTGCATATTTGCTTTTTACATGGAGGAAGGTAGAGAAACTAGCTGGTTGCTCTTCTGGGTGGGGTCCATACTCTCCAATATTTAATAATGACAAATTGTTAATTGGTGGTCAGCCTATTCATTTCCCTGACTGGGAAAGGAATAATATTTGTACACTCGGTGATATTTATGGGGAGGGGGGATTACATACATTTCAGGACATATGTGCTAAGTTTGGCACACAACGTACCTCCTTTTTCTTTTATTTGCAGTTGAGGTCGGCTTTAAAAGGCAGTGGTGTCCCTTTGCAGAGCCCTCTCACACCACACCCCCTTCATAAACTGTTCCACTGTGCTGGTAGCACAAGTGGCTTTGTTTCAAGACTCTATAAGGTTTTACTACAACATTCTTACAGACCCCTGATGCTAGACATGTTGTGGAGGAAAGATATATCAGATTTGAAACCTACATTTGACTGGGATAGAGTGTGGGTTAATGTAGGATTGGCGTCCAGAAATCCTGATCATCAGCAAATACATTATAGCTATATACATAGGATATATTTAACTCCTAGGAAGCTTTACTTGATAAAGGTTATCAATAATCCCACTTGCACTCTCTGTTCTTCTAATGCTCTTGGTACCTTTTTTCATATGTTTTGGGAGTGTATCCCAGTGTCCAAATTTTGGAAGATGGTTGCCTTTAACCTTTCTAAGTTGTTTAAGATCAGGTTGCCCTGCTTGCCTGCTATACTCCTTTTGAATGACTTGCCAAAGCTGGGTTTGACCTTGGACAAGAGAAGAGCACTCTTGGCTGGACTTACAGCTGGAAAAAAACTAGTCGCCACACGATGGAAACCTCCACACTCTCTCTCCTTCCGAGCATGGATTCTCATCTATTTGGACATTGCTTATTTGGAGTTGTCGATAGCCAAAGTCCATGGAGCCAAAGACTCTGTTATAAAAGTTTGGTCATCACTTCTAATTGGCCTTCGTGGGTTGCGGGTTTAATATGTAACTGAGGTTTAAAAGGTTTTTTTTCTTTTCTTTTTTTATTTGCTTTGGATCCTGGGAATGGTTGGTTTATTGGGGTTATGATTTGAAATTATTTTATTTGTTCATTTATTTATTTTATTCTATTGTTTTTTATTCTTTTATTCGTTTCAGATTATGATTATTGTTATTATTTTGTCATTATATATGTGTGTGGTTATTCTATGTTCTGCACTTTCTGTTCATTCTATACAAGTGCCTACCTGCTTTTTTCTTAATAGAAAATAAAAATTTGATATTGATTTGTTATAATTTGAAAAAGTTTCATGTTATAATGTGTTAACATATTGTTAACATATTTTTACACATTATATCAATAAGTTGCATTGGTAAAATGTGTTGAGTGGTGTAATTGACTCTTTCTGTTTTTTGCTTTGTTTTTTGTTTTTGTGTGTTGCTTTGTTCTGTTTTCCCTTTTTGGATATGTATGTCTGAAAAAAATTGACATATAATAAGACATATGGCTGCATATAGACTGACATACAAATCAATAAAATCAATAAAAACTTAACTTGACAAAATACATTATAATATGACATGTCACATGTAAGTTTTATGTTATGGCGTAATGACATATTTTTATAACGACACTTATAACAATCTAAATTATCATGTTACAACATGAAATGCTTCACATTAGATAAATGGCATATTATTAAATTTTCTTGCTATAACAATATAGCATTTTTCCGTGTTAATACAAGAAAAGTTTCTTGTTATAACAAGATGTTTTCGCATTACTTTACATTATTACAACATACAAATTTATCACATTGTAACAAGACACTTTTCTTCATCATCATTGTATATGTTTTTAAATCATTTTACACATGAAAAGTTTCATGTTATAGTGGGATAGCATATTGTTATAACTTTTCTTGTTATGAGAAAAGATTCTTGTTAATAACATTGTTACAACATAAAATGTTTTGTTTTTAATGTGATATCAATATTATATTGATATAATGTGTCGCTATGAAAATACGCGTTATTACATTAAATATAACATTTTTCACATTATAGTGAGATAATTAGTACAACTGTATGACAATAAAAGTTTCTCATCATAATGTGAAAAACATCTTTTAACGATAAACTTTCTATTTCACAATGTGAAACTGATCTGTTTTTCTTTATCTGGTAATATGCTGCAGACAATTGCCAGTGTTAGTAGTTTGTTGCGTCCTTGCCTAAAAAAGCTGTTTCCTGCTGCTGAAGAGAGTATTTATTAGAGCAGAGTGGAGTGGACCAAACTCTTCATTTATACATGTATAATAACCACATTCAGTATGTGGTTATTCATAGATGAGGCCACTGCAAATATTTGCAAAGCCTGCTGCACTATAGCTGCAAAATAGAGACACTGTTTTTGGAAGTTTAGACTTGCCTATATTGCTCAGCAAAATGAATTAGGTTTAAAGCTCTTAAAGAATGTAATTACCAGATAATTACCTTAAAGTGTCCAAGTTATCTTTTGCATTTAGTTTTTTGTCACTTACAGCAGTTAACTGACAGTACACTCACAAAAGCTTTAAATAAATGTATCCTGTAGTTTTACAGTACAATGCAGTTTCAAATAAACATGCAGCACTGGAGTACTGACTATAAGGACTGCTTACCTTATAAAAGTGTGCGTTGTCAGCCAGAGAGGATTCGGTCAGACTGTGAGTTCTCTCCTCCTATACACGGGTTTATATCTTTTCCACTATCACTGAGCTCAGCAGAGTGAGTGAGCATCAGTTCAACATGAGAAGCAAAGAGAGAGAGAGAGAGAGAGAGAGACATTTACGTAATGACCCTCATTCATAACACACACACACACACACACACACACACACACACACACACACACACAGTCTCCCTCCCTTTTCTTTTTTCTTTCCTTTCCTCTGTGGAATAATGACAGTACCTGCAAACAAAATTCTTACTAAAACCTTGTGGAGAATGAGTTAGGCACATGTAATGATGCAGTAACTTGAACAATTTTCAAAAGCACATGACAAGAAAATAAAAAGCAATACTAGAAACAAGAGATGAAAGAAATAAACACTTGAATGTAATCCATGTGTCTACAGTGTGGCACAGTACACAGAGGACTCCATGTCCCTGCTGCTAATAAAAAAATTAAAAAAAACTAGAAGAGACTAGAAGAACTCAGTAGAGTGCAGATCCCACCAGGCAAGAGATGGTGAAGCACCTACTGCAATGCCATTACAAGTGCGAGATGCAACCAGCAGTGGTTTGCAAAGTCCTCTCGACAGCAGGATGTCTCCAAAGCAGCTCCATGTGTTAACAGTCTTGTTTAAATTAACATCTGCAAAATGAAATTCACGACATGAAACGTAGATGTCATGCAGATATGCAAGTGGTTATGTTTTACACTGAAGCACCTTGAAATTATGTTGTATTTTATCATTCATTATTATCATCATCATGCAGCTCCACTGGCTGAAGAGGAGTGGGGAGAGGGATGGTGCGGTCAAGAGGAGAGGCGAGTCGACCCAGATGAAGCTCAATCGGGCTGGACGCCCACCTGAGCCGGATTGAGGTGCACCTTCACAGCTGCTCCTCCTTCTTCTCCTCTTCCTCCTCATTCTCATCTCCTCCCATCCTTGCTCCTCTGTCCCGCTAACACTACTGTGGGTTGAAGAAACAGAAATACACAGACCTTTTTCTCACTGGGTCAGATGTAAGGTTCATTTTGTACGTTATAGATCTAACATGCAGACACAAACACTGCAGCTGCTCCAGCTCTCATGCTGACTGATCTGTCAAAGACAATCTGACAGCTGGGATCCTGGCCTGTGCGTACTTTGCAGTTTTGTATTGATATTTATTGGGCTTTACAATTATAATAATAATTCCTTTATCATTATTAAAGCTCCAGTAGGCAACATTGTTTTGGTATAATTGAGAAACAATTTCATAAAAACCTTTCAGCATAGGTGTTCTGAGAGAGAACGAGACTTCTGCACCTCCTCTATGGCTTTGTTTTCAGCATTTAGAGAATCTGGCCCGTGATGGTAAACTTAAACCAGTCACAGGTCTTTTCAGACCTGGGGGGCTCCTCTTACTAGTGCAGTTGCATGTACACGTTGCTTTGGTGAGACCCTGAATAGATAACTACTGCACTTTGTCAGCTCACTCGGTTACTTCAGAGTTCACCTTAAGTTGTGTTCATTCACGTGAATCATGGAGCTCAGCGTGTATGTTGAAAACTTTTGGGATTAAAAAGTGGATTTATCTTCACTCCTGCTTCAACCTTCTGCAACAACAGCCAAGAAATCCGGCCAGATGAGAGCTCAGCGTTTGTTTTTGAAACTTTTGAGATGAAAAAGAAGATTTATTCTATTTTTATTCCTGCCTCTCAGCCCCTCTGCAGCAGTGATTCACAAAACAATTAGGGATGCGATGACCTTCCAGATGAGAGGTCAGAGTTTGTTTTTTAAACTTTTGGGATTAAAAAGGGGATTTATCTTCACGTTTGCTTGTAAACCTATGTGCAGCAGCACCATGGAGGAGCCCACTGTGCGTTTGTCACATCACACCATTGTTAAAAAAGACTCTTGGGCAAATCTGTAAGTAGAATTTTTCTAAATTTTCAATGTGAAAAAATGTATATCTTTAATTTAGACCATTTGGGTCTATGGTTTGTAATAGCCTGATCCACTCCCTGTAGCTTTCCAGGCCCATGCTTTGCACATTGTGTGGGCTGTGGACTGTAAAATGCAAATATAAAACAGTCGTTCCCTGTCGTCTATCCATTATGTTTTTGTGTTATTTGATATGCAGGGAAATCATATTCTCTGTTTCCCCTATGTGCAGCTTATGGCATCCTTTGCAGCAGATGGCATAAATGGCGTTTGTGCTTGTTGGCCTTAAAGTCTGTTGACTGTTAAAACCAGTGTTACTGTATTTGTTAAGAACATAGGGGAGGTTAATAAAATCATTTTTTGATACTCTAAGCACTCCCTTCTTTCTTTCATCTAAAGCTGTATGCACTAAAAGATCTTAAAGATTTTTTTGTTTCTCCCTTATACAGAGATCTTGCAGCACTCCTTCAGCACATCATGGTCCCCAGGGTCCTGGTGGGTTCTTCCACATCTAGAAGATGCAAATCCTGTGGAAGCGAATCAACTGCAATTTAATCAAACCCCTGTATGTATGTTTGGGGCGATAGCTGGTCTTGTGGAATAAAGCATGTCTCTCAGTGTCTTTAAAGTAAATCTTTGTTACAAACTGTTTATTCAGGTCATTGGAGCTGTGAAAGAAGACTGAATATGAAGGTTATGCTTGAGTTTTATTTTTGTGTGGTGAGAGTTTAGAATTTGTAAGAATGATTTGAATTGTTGTTGTGTTTTGTCCAAAAGTCCAAATATGTCGTCCAAGTATCTGATTTATAGTAACAGTTTGTGTTCAGCCTTTTCCAGAGCAGTTTCCTCCCACTGAGTCAAACAGATGTCAGCATATTACAGGGAGTACTTGTTGCCCATCACACACATGTGGAGATCATGTCTGTCATTTAACTGGAAATCATTCCGGGTGAGTGTGAGTCATAATAATTGGAGAAATTTTGTGTCGTGTCTGGATGGATTGGGATATTTCCAGAAAATGTTTCTGATTACTGTCAGTCTGAGGGAGTTTCTAGTGTATAATCAATCAATATCTATTGTAAAAAAGGAAAGTGTGAGCTTGTAGGTGATTGGTTTTATTCAGAAGTATCTGTAATATAACTGGGATGTAATTTGGATAATGGGTTGATATAATGGTCAATATATTCTACAGAATTCTGAACTACAGTCGCTGACAGTCAGCCTCCTGACTGGAACAACATGAGGGACCATCCACATCTCCGGAGGCTTGTGGAATTTGGCGGCAGGTAGAAAGTAGACCATTTGATGTTTGATGCTAATGTAATTCTGATTATGTAATTTGGTGAGTGTGTTCTTGAATTTCTGATAATATGTTGTTGTTTAACTGTCTGTTTGCTTCACGTATGAGGTGCAAATTACTGCTGTAACTATTTGATTTAATATCCATGAATACATTTTTAATTGGTTAAATTAACATTTAACATGGTTAATCATTAACATCCTTACTCCAAATGTGTGCCCATGTAATCAGATCACCTTATCAGCTATAGTAAGGATGGTTTGGATATTAATTCAAACTACACCCACGAGCTGGAAGAAATATTACGGAAGGCGGCTGAGATGCAGCGGATTACCTTCAACGGACAGAGGATCATGATTTTCCCGGATTACCCCCCTGCGGTTGTGAGGAAGCGTGCCATGTTTAAAAGAGCAAGAGAGTTGCTGAAGAACAAGCCAGGAGTGAGGTTTAGTCTGCAATAGCCTGCCAAACTCCGGGTCATTGTCAACGGCAAGGAACATTTTTTCACGGACCCAGACAGGGCGACAGAGTTTGCAGAGCAGCACTTCGGATCAGCCTCTACAGGCTGATGGGCGGTATGTGAAGCATTTGGACTTTTGACAAAGATAAATGATTGGACACCGACTGTAATAACTGATGTGATATAAACGACTTGTCTGTCATTCTCAACGGTCTTCACAATGTTTGTTGTAAGTCTTAAGCGCAGTTTATAAGAACCTTGTGACGGAAATTGTAAAATTTTGCCAGGTCTCTTTTTTTAAATACAGGACAATGGTGTAGCTCACGGTAATGGACGAGGAGGCCTAACTTGTACCACCTGGAATGTGAAGGGGTTGAACCGCCCAGTAAAGAGGGGTTAAGTCCTAGCTCACCTGAAATCTCTCTCCTCAGACATTATGTTTGCAAAGTTACCACTCATCCTTCTCTACCAAAGCTAGAGGTGTCTCTATTCTAATCCGCAATCCACTCAGTCCCTTTAACCTTAGTTAATCTTTATGGTCCCAATTTAGACCACCCTGCTTTCTTTAGGAAGGTTTTTTCCCTAATAACTGATATATCACAAACCAACCTTATTATTGGAGGGGACCTAAACTGTATTCTAGACCCTTACTTGGACAGCTCCTCTAAGAAGTGGGCCTCGCACTCTAATACTAGGGATTTCTTAAAAGCCTACATTAACAACTCAAACCTGGCCGACGTGGCGATTTTTTCATCCCACAGAACGAGACTACTCATTTCACTCGCATGTACACAATGTTTATACCCGCATTGACTATTTCTTAGTAGACTCTAACTTACTGCCTCACATTCATAACCCCTGATATCACGAAATACTGATCTCCGATCATAGCCCCCTTACATTTGTGCTCAATTTACGTGGCCTGCACTCTTCTCGGCCAATGTGGAAGATGGACCCTCAACTTACTAATGACCTAGAATTCTGCAAGTATCTGCACGGGCAAATGAAATTATTTTTTGAAACTAACAATACCCCGGAAACCTCCCCATGTCTACTGTGGGAGACCCTAAAAGCATATCTTGGGTTGTATAATCGCTTATCAGGGGCGTAGAAATAAGATGAATAAAGCTAGACTTCTAGACTTAGAAGCACAAATTCATCAGTTAGATAAAGAGAATGCACGTCATCCCTCATTGGAGAAGTATAAACAGATTTTACAGTTGAGGCTCCATTATCATCAGATTATCTCGGCCAAGATCTCAAAATCATTTATTTTTTTAAAGCAGAAGTGCTAAATTTGGGGAGAAACCTCAAAAATTGCTTGCGAGACACTTGCGCAAGTTAGAAAATGACCGTACAATCCATAAAGTCAAGTCTAAATGTGGAGCTTCTCTCACCTCAGTTAAAGATATTAATAAACGTTTTGTGGAATTCTATGAAAATCTTTATTCCTCTAAAACAAGCGTGGGGCCCTGTGATATGGAAAGCTTTTTTGAAAATATCAATCTTCCCTCCCTCTCAGATGAGGATCATGCCTTCCTAAACAAAGACATCACCCTTCAGGAAATAGGGGAAACAATTAAATCCTTAAAAGGAGGCAAGATCCCTGGCCCTGATGGACTTCCGTCCGAGCTGTATAAAACATTTGCTGATACACTCGCACCTTACTTGCTTAAGATGTTCTCCTGTGCCCTTGAGATTGGATCTCTGCCAAAAACATTTACTGAGTCTGTCATAACCCTGAATCCGAAAAAAGGCAGGAACCCAGAAGAGGTCGGAGGATACAGACCTATTTCTCTTCTCTCTAAATCCAGCCTGAGTGATCTTGTGGTTGTTTTCCTTGATGCTGAAAAGGCATTTGACCAGGTGGAATGGTCATATTTATTCTATGTGTTGAACAAATTCAATATAGGAGAACATTTCACTGCTTGGATTAAATTGTTGAACAAAAATCCCAGGGCCCAAATTCTAACCAACGGGATATTATCTTCCCACTTCAAACTGCAAACGGGTACAAGATAGGGCTGTCCCCTTTCGCCCCTTCTTTTTGCATTGGCTATTGAGCCCCTTGCAGAGTCAATTTGTACGGACCCTAACATTCATGGTATCAACATCACAGACACAACTGATAAAATTTCTCTATACGCAGATCACGTTTTGCTGCTTATTACGAGACTTCAACTTAGTCTTCCTGAGATTTTTGACAAAATAAAATCTTTTTGGAACCTTCTCTGGTTACAAGATTAATTGGACCTGTTGGCCTAAAGGACCTATCCCTGATACAGCATTTACCTTTTAAGATTTCCAATCAGTCATTCACCTATCTTGGGATTCAGATCACTAAAGAATTTTCCTCTCTTTTCAAAGGCAACTATCCCCCTCTTGTGGCCAAATTGTAGGCTAATATTGAAAATGCTTCATAAATAAACGTGTCACATTTCTACAAGTCACTTCAATCTGTCCACCCCCCTTCTATGGTATCAATTAAAACTGCTGGGGAGGATGAACTGGGGATTCAGATTCCAGATAAGACATGGCACGCAAGGCACTGTCTCATTCAGTTCCATGTTATCCACAGACTCCACTATTCTAAATCAAAGCTCCATAAAATGTTTCCAGACATATCCCCACAGGAGGAACAGGTATGATTGTGTGTTCCACTTGTATTTATGTTGGATATTATCTGTTGTATTGTTTTTGTTTTTCTAAATCAAAATGCGGACTGTTTCTTTCCGTCCTGCATTATGCAATCCTTTTACCGTAAAACATACTTGACAAAAAAGAAATCTGGTGCTCCTGACTTGCTCCTCACAGGCTCCTTTGAAGAGAGGAGGGTGATGTACTGTGGGTGTAGGAGCCAATTTTGGGAATATTTGCACTAGGCGTGTTTATTTAGATGAGCTTAGAAAATTCCTTTATTTAGCTCAGAGCTCATGTTCATTTTTTAGGCTACTGGCCCTTTAAGGAATTTGGAACCTTGCTGCACGGCAGTTGGTGTGCATCTGTTAACTGGCAGGGCAGAGACGGCAGTGATTTTGGACTGAGAGCATACAGTTTTCTTACCGTAGCTGATGTATAATTTTGTGGCAAAATTGCCAAGTTTATAGTACAGTTAAGGACATATGATTGACTCCTGTAACAAGATTTCGCCTGTGGAAAAATAAATGTTCGTCTGTCATCTTTTTTACATCGGAGTCCAGTGGAATTGTTTCTTGCTAGCAACGAACTTACTTCAGCACGAGTAACGTCAACAAAGTCAGTGGACCACCGGCTCTCACAGTGGGTACCTGCGACTGGTTGCCTGTTTCAGGATTGTGAGGTGGCGCTCTGCTATCGGCATTTTCAAGCAGATTTTACAACAACAACAATCTGAGCTTGCCACCTGTACGCTGAAAATGGCAGATTAGCACCTGGGTCGCTAACTGCAGCAGCTGTTAGCTTTTCTTTTGCAGTGATTTAGACTTTTAAAAGCCGGGACTCGCCTTTTGACTCTCAAATGCTCCAAAAGAACTTCTGCAAATGTTTTTTTTTTTTTAACCTTTATTTAACCAGGAAGTCCCATTGAGATTCAAAAAATCTCTTTTACAAGAGAGACCTGGCCAAGGTAGGTTGGCTGGACGCAGAAAACAAGTGTCAGCATTGACATAAGTTATGGGAAACAGACACCCTTCCTGAAGGAAGAGTATGAATCATTTTCATTATTAATAGTAAAATGGTCAGAGCTCCACCTAACACCCACAAGTTGGGGGTCACTGGTTTAGAGAAATAGTGTTTGTTTTTTTCTCCAGTCATCTCTTTGGTCTTAGCGACCGTAGTTGGTGAGACACAACTATGACTGTGCATCTATGATTAACAAATAAACACAAATTATTCATCATGAAATGAGTATGATACAAAGGTTGGCTTGAGTGTCGCATTTCCACTACTCACAGAGTAAAGTATGAGTGTAGTATGACACCGCTTATGTGTCAAGGCCCTCCTGTCTGCTAGATACCAGTTAGACCTCTGTGCTACTGCTAATCCTGGCTGCTCAGTGGCCAAGACTGCCATTGAGTCGGGGAATACCCAGAGTGAAAACAGTGCATGTAATGGAATCCCTTATAACCGGAGGCTTCCCACTGTCATGTTTCTCTAGAGTCTAGACAAACAGAACATGAGTAGTAAGGCAGATGACAGCAAGTGCTTTCCAGTGAAAGGATTTGGACTCACTTAGACTGTAAAAGCTTCTCAGCAAGGAAACAAAGTAATTGGATGACTGTTTCCCAAAGGTGCAGCTGATTCTGTGAAATATTCATCGTTTAACTTAAAAAAGAATTAATTAATGATGGAGCCAGGACCCAGGAAACTCTGATCACATGATTCTTTGCCTTAATTTCTGTCAGTGGGAGCTCCTGTTCATCAGAGGACTGTGGGCACAGGGGAAAATACCACGGAATAAAGCAGGGGTAGCCTAACTTTTTTGATTCTGTGCCATATACAGAAAAATATAAGGAGTCACAGGCCAAACACCCAGGCCTGTCTGGGGTAGTGGGGGATGCAAGTCCAAAATAGTGTTTAATCACCTTTTTATGATGGTTTTCTCAGTTGTCATTTTGCAATTTTTAAAAGTATGGCTCAGTTCAACACTGTTGTTTACTGAGCATTACTGTATATGATAGAATATATGAGAAAAATAGACATATATATACACAAAATTTAAAAATATACTAAGAATAATATACAGGATATACAGTAATATACAGAAACACACTACACCAGGAGCAGTAGTGTACCAAAACACTGTGCAAATATCAAAATGCAAGTAGACAGACGGACGAGATGTGCAAAATAGCTAACAAATGTGCAATTAGCCATGAATGACCAGCAGTGCACTTAAGGAAATCTGGTTGGACCAGAACTATAAAGAACCAGCTGTGGAGAATTCGGAGTGCTGTCTGTCAGACAGAGGTGAGGTATTGTAGTGTTATAGCTTGGGGGAGGAAAGATTTCCTGTATCGGTAATGTGACAGCGAAGCCATCTCAGTCTGTTGGAGAAAGAACTGTTTGACCAGTGTGTGATGGAGAGGGTGGTCAGGGTTATCCATGATGGATAACAGTTTGTTCAGTGTCCTCCTTTCCACCACTGCTTCAAGTGAGTCCGGTTTGGAGCCAATCACAGAGCCGGCCTTCTTAATGAGTTTATTCAGTCTGTTTCTCTCATCTGCTCCATTGCTGCTTCCCCAACAGACTACAGCAAAGTAAAGTGCACTGGCCACAACAGACTGATAGAAGATTTCCAACATCTTGCTGCACACGTCGAAAGATCTCAGCTTCCTCAGGAAATAGAGTCTGCTCATCCGCTTCTTGTACACAGCCTCGGCCTTCCAGTTCAATCTGTTGTTGATGTGAATGCCAAGGTACTTGTAGTCCTCAGCCATGCCAATGTCCTCTCCCCATATGCACAGGGGTATGACAGTGACAAACAACCTTTCCTTGCCCTTTTCTAAAGTGTTCCCTGCCACACATTACCTCCTCTCTCTCTCCTCTTCTGTCTCACCTTAGCAGACGTTACCAATATTGAGTTTTGAATTAAGCTCAGAGTCCCCCAAAAAATAACTACAGTAAATCAAATTAATTTCGTCCATTTTCTCAACAGTGTAATCTAAAATTTATTGATGGCTGTGGCTGAGATTTTTCTTTCATTGGAATCTGTATGGATTTGTTTATGAAACTTCAAATACTGGCATGAACTGGTGTCTGCAGTACCAGTAGCTCCTTCTGAATCAATCCCTTTTTGCTCTGTCCTCCAGTAACAGTTGAGCAAGCTTGGTACCTTGGTTGACTTTCTCCTATCCTGTAAAAGGGACATATATCCACATTTTAAGTCAGCTAATGTTAGCAAATGCAAGCTAACTATTGAGCTAATATTTAATGTAGTTTAAGTAGATAATGTTACCCAATGTTAGCAAAAGACTAGCTAACTGGCTAGCATTTCGCTAACATAGCTAACTTAAGATGTGAATATACAGTATGTTGCTAGCAGCATCTTTTAACCGTCTTCTAAATTTTGTTTTCATTTCAGGACACACCAGCCTAGCACACAGCATATCTAACTACAGAAAAGAAAAAAGGGAGAAAGTGGACCAAAGTTCCAAGCTTGCTCAAGTGTTATTGGAACACAGTGCAAATTTTAATTCTACTCTGAGGCAGCTTGCAAGTGTGGGCAGAGATGTTTTTGGCATGACAAATCATGAAAGATGTGTTGTATGTCACAGTTTGTACATTTGTACATTTTGTTATCTTGCAGTAGAAGCCATCAATTGTAAATGTGGCCTGAGGCCTGCACTGTTTTATTAGTTGGCATTTAGGTTGCGTGTGTAACCGGTCTGGTCTGACACTTAGGGTAGCTACGAACTCTGCATTGTGTTGTGGGTGGTGAGGAAGGAAACGAGGACAACCTCTGCCTTGCTTACCGGGGGGGATTTATTCTGTGCAAAACACATAAAAATCAGTACAGCAACTTCTCATGACCAGCTTTCCACAGCAACACCTCTCCTCACAGTGTCCAGAAACGAGTGAGTGCTGCTACCACATTACTTTCTATTTGACAAGTAAAACAATAAAATCATTAAAAGTGTTCAACAAAATAAAATACATCTCTTTCTAACCGTTTAGTTACAATAACAATGTGCAATTCACAAGACATTTTCCACCCCCATCAGCAGCAATTATTTTATATCTCATAAGAACAAATATAAATAAAACAAACAGCATTTACAACATAAAGGGAGCTCACATACCTGTGCAAAACACATAAAAATCAGTACAGCAACTTCTCATGACCAGCTTTCCACAGCAACACCTTTAAAAACAAGGGAACAATACAACAACCTGCGTGAAAAAACTACCACCATGCTCCTTTAGCTTAACTCAACACTGGTAACTTAGCATGCTACATAAAGGTGCTGCACTGATAAAATAAATAAATACAAACTTCAATGTAAATGTGCCAGCGGCAGGTAAAGTGTGTGACCTGTATCATGCACAATTTGTAACTGTTTAGTGTTTTTACCGTGTTTTAACACTTTATAGACAGGAACACCTGTAACGCTTACCTCTCCTCACAGCGTCCAGAAACGAGTGAGGATAGCTCTGACTAGTCTGACAGGCATGAACTGATGAAGCTTCTTGGATGAGAGGCGAAACATCTTCAGAAAAGGCTTTTGAACAAGTCCAGTTGCTTTCGATTTAATCTTTCTTTGGATTACTGACCTGGACGAGTGAGAACATTCACGGACGTGAGGAGGATAGCGCGAATCTACAGGATGTGTTGTCATCACAAGGTCGAAGGTCACACAACAAAAACACAACTTATCAAAAATAAAAGCTCCCCAAAATAAATACAGAAAAGTATAAACACATAAAAAAAACATCAGAATATGAACATACACGAGAAATGCATTTGGTGAAATACACCTGTTATAATTATACATCGGTTACACGTGGAAACAATTAATTTGTCTTTTTGGACTATAAGTGTCAGACAAATCATCTATCTATCATCATGGCCTTCAGTAAAAAAGTGATTCAATTGTTGGAAATTTTTGTCATTTTTCATCTTTAATGAAATCAGTTAATACATTGCCCACAACAATGGAAGGAACAGCCAGAAAAAATAATAAACTGAACAATGAACATATAACACTTGATTAACACTTGATTAACATTAACATAGATTAACACTTAATCTATTATTAATTACTTAATTAATTACTCTTAAATTAATCTGCATCTACTTCTATAATCATTTAAAGTCCAAATTCTTTGATTTCAGCTTCTTAAATGTGAATATTTTCTATGAAATGAGATGTGAAATATTTCTTTACTCCTCTCTGACAGTAAACTGAATAGTTTTGAGTCGTGGACGAAATAAGACATTTGTCATTTGACTAACTTTGTTACTTTTGTATAAGTGAGACAGAGGTTGCCGTCAGAGCGACAGTGAGAAGCGACGACTACAGGCTCAGCTGGTGAGCAAGTTATCTTTTCTGCCATGAGACAGTCAACCCAGATGTTTCACTTTGGACACACCATCAGCATTCATGTATTGTTAGCAAGAAACTGGGAGTGATTAGAAGGCTTACGCCGGAGCACGGCGCATCAAGCAGCACAGGGCAGATTGTGCCACGAGGGAAGTCGGCTACAAAATGCAAAATAAAACCCCGGTTGATTTTCAAAATAAAATACTCCGTGTTCATCCAGTGCCGGTTTGTTCTACTTCTACCCCTCCTCTGCAGTCTGCAAGCAGTAGTAGCAAAGCAGCTGCAATCCTCCTAGGAGCAGGCACTGAAATGCACAAAATAATTTAGTTAATCACTCTATCTCGTGCATTCTCGCGACGCTCGGTGTCCGGCGGAGCCGCATCACAAACGTATCATGTGTGAGTTGGCGGACGACGGAGTATGCTGCCGTTCCGGAGCAGAGTCGTTCCGGAGTCGTTCCGCATGTAGTGTATTTTGAGCAATTAATATCGTGCAATTTTCCTCAAGAGCCGCATGAGGGGTCGTGCTCTCTTCAATCATGCTCACTTTCCTCTGAACATCCGCCCATTGTTTTACATTTTCTTGGCACACATCAGAATAAATGGTACTGTTTCCTGATAACAAGGATAACAAAGACCTGAACTTTGAACTACACAATGTTATGACCTCAGTTCATAATGCTGCAGCAGCATCATGATCCCAGTGAGCACCAACTGGGATTTCACACACTGATTTTATGATCTGAATGTGATAGTTCAAAAACCTTTTGAACCAATGCCAAGCATCTTTTTGGTGACCATAGTTGTTTTTTAAATGTCTTTTCAGTTGAAAAATGCTCACTTGGATATTTTAGACATAGGATATTCCCAACATTGTGGCGAAAATATGAGGAAAGCCCTTTGCTGTTTCAACATGCAATGGCCCTATTAACAAAGCCAGAGGCATAAAGAAATGGTTTTCCCAGTGTGATGTGGAAGAACTTGTACAAAGCACCCATTTAAACCACTTACAACATTTAAAATGAGGTAATCAAAGTGAAATAGGAAGAGATAGACGCTCAAATAATTCCCATCTGGCAACTGCAGGAACACTGAATTTTTTCAGGGTATTGCATTTGCATCTTTGTTGGTAAATGGGTGTGTACTGATATAGTGAATAAAAATAAAAAAATCTTTTCATGAGTGTATGTTGCAATAATAATACGTGGTTGCCACAAATTCCCACAGGATCAGTGTGCACAGTGTGAACCTCTGCCGTAGGGCATGTCCCGATGAGATGGCAGGCATCTGACAGGCACTTTGACGCACAACCAGTTGTTGATACGTCATTAGAAGGTGGGGTGAGAAGCCTGTCATCATTATGGATTTGCAGATGAAGTGCTTTTGGGAGTCGGGCATCATTGCATTGGAGCTGGGAGGCCCAGCTGCAGTCAAGCTAAAGACACAGACATGAGACCTCTTATCTCACTCCAGCCTTCTTTGGGATATGTCATTAGGGTTGAAAGGGTTGAAAGGCTCTACACTGATTAAACGTGCATACTGAACATGTTGTCCCAAATGATCACAAATACTACTGAAAAATACAAATTTCACACCGTCACAAGGGAAATAGTTCCTATTAGTTAAGTTTCTATTGCTTATGCATCACATCTTTGTGGCAGCATGAAACTTCACATTCTTTTATGTTGTTAATGACACATAATACATCAATTGATGTACAGTACATTTCACATTTAAATTGCAAAGTCAGCGTCTATATCCTTTGTGTCTCTTTTCTCTTATGAGTTCAAGTTACTTAAAAGAAAACCAAAGATCATGAGATTATCTGTGATGTTTCAGGCAAATTGTTGTTTATGGTTTAAAGAGTCAAGCTTGGTCCTCTGCCTTTCGGGGTGTAGGTCCTGTGGGTCTTCAATGAGAGTCCAGATCAGCAAGTACAGGTTCTTAAACAGGTCGATTGTAGGTGAGAAATTACTCGGGTTTACAACCCAATTTGCACTCAACATTCCTATGTCCATCCTTATTAAATCTTAGGGCCTGTTCCTGTACTCAGAGAGGCCATGTGGATGATACTTCATGAAGGGTTATTTCTTTTATCAATAAAATATACAAAATGTTAATTAGCATCATCAACATCCTGCCACACAACAGCTGATACTACTTATTTCACAGAGATCAACAACTTTGTAACTTTGTAACATCCTGCAACACATTGAAAGATATATACAGTATATATATATTTTTATTTTTTTTTAAATCAAAAACATTAATGGGCACTCAACCTCAAAACAGATGAGTTTGAGGTTTTTGTAACATCTGTGCTGTATCTGCTTTCGGCTCTCTCAACTGACACTGGCCTTGGCCAAGGCTGCTGCTAGAACAACTTTCCCAGGTGAACATTGTAGTGAGACACTCTTGCATTCCTTCCCCCACTTCCCTCACAGACACCTGCGGATATTTGACTCTGTCTGGGACTCGAACAGGGTTCATCTCCATGGCAACTGCTGTGTTATCGCTATGACATCCTGCGGACTGAGGCATCATGATTGTGATGCCAAGCGGAGTGACTCTCTCAGGCCTACACATACACACACAAACCCCTACATATATACAGATATACAACCCCCCCCCCCCCCCCCCATCCCACGCCTTCGCCGCTTCTTGTCCCCAGCAGGACATGACCAGCGCCGTTGGATGGCTGCAGGACCGGTTGGCCACTTGCCTGTGCTGGGTTATCTCAAACCCTCACTGTACTCCCCACAGGAGCATACTCTGGGGGTTGCTTTTTTCTCCTCCCCTCTCCTCATGTTACTCTGTATTCTTCATTCCTGTCTTCCTGTCCCGTCTTATGTATGGACGGGTTGACTGTTAATTTCACATGTAATTGTGACAATAAAGGACTTGTCTAATCTAAATTCACAGATGATCTTTTGGAGAAATTTACACAGTGCCGACTTGGGTGATAAAAGAAAAGATTGAGCTAGAATAGCAGACACTCCACTGTATCCTGCATCTATTGTACAAAAGCAACAAAAGAGCAGCCATATGGATTAATAGTATGTGGTCCTAACCCTGATTACCAAACATTTAACATAAGATCTGCAAGTTAGGAGGTTTCTCTAATAGGGCTAATAGGCAGGTAAAAAAACAACTTCAAATCCTTAGATAGACCACTGCGGCTGTGGTGGACACAGTTGCTGATGTACATGCCAAAATGGAAAATCTCCACTCCAATTAAACATCAACTTCGTAATAAGTGCAGTCATTGTTTACCTGCACAGCACCTCTGTTTGTGCTTGAGGAGAACTGAGAACCATCAACACACTCTTGCACGAACCTAACATAATGGTTCAAACACCACTTGGCTCATATGAGACAGGGTGGATTCCAGAAAGTCAGCCAGTAATGTGTAATACAAAAATAACATTTCATGGTTTGTGTCAAGAATGAGTCTGACAAAAAAAAAAAAAAAAATTCCTTTTCCAGGAACCAGAATCACTGAAAAGGCATGTTTTCAGTTCATCCCACTCGTGCAAACGCCCAGAGGGAATTTCTTCAAAAATTGGCAGAGATGTTCACTTGGACTCAGAGATGAACTGATGTAATTTGGGTGGTCGAAGGTCAAAGGCTAAGGTCACGGTGACATCACTCAACATATTTTTTTGTCATAACTGAAGACTAATATGCTAATTGCAACAAAATTACACTCAGATATTACATCCAAAACATCAAAGGTCAGCTTCCCTGTGACATCACAATGTTCAGCTCTCCTTCAGTCCTGTGTACCTCTCTGTAAAAATAGCCTCTAAGTGAAGACAGCATGCTTCCTGTTCCTGCCTAGTCCCAATGACTTTTTTCTTATCCCATGTCTTGCAGGATTCCTAAAAAATGTCAGCGGATCACACAGCAGATGGTTCACAAAATTTCTCTTGACTCTGCCCCAATATTGGTCAGTACTGATGATCCCTGAGCTTCAGTTTTGAAGCTTGCTTTGGTCTGGTCTTCGTTTAAAAAGATGGTTAACTTTGTGCATACACACAAGTTTTCCTGTCGTAGGATATTTTAATCACAAATTAAGTTAATTCAGTGGTCACATCCTTGTATGGTGGTAAATAAATACTTATGAGTAATTGGTGTGCTTTGCTCACAGTGCTACCTTCCACATCTTCTTGTTACACAGTCTGCATTATGCATCGGTGTCAACCTTAGCAAGCAGTTACCTGATGTAACTCCAGTTCTACATGTACGTGTGCAGCCCTCTACCCGCATGTTTTTGCAGCCACAGTAAATCTTAATATGGTTAAACATTTATCATGGTATTGACAGTACTGTAAAATCCATGGCGTGGCAGAATATGGCACACACCCTAGCTATATATGACTGGTGATCTTAATCCCTTATTCTTTGCCCCCAGGCAAAAATCACAGAACACATCTCAACGTTAATAAGACATACAGTAAATGCTCATAGCAGCATAAATCTGCTGAAAATAAATATGTTTTTTATTTTAACATGTTTAAATTTCTTTCCCCGTTTCAATTACAGCATATTCAAAGAATCAGAACCAGGATTTGATGAAAATCCAGAATCAAAAAGCAATACTGGAAGTGACAGTGGAATGGACACGATCTAAACAGTACCCCACCCTACCCCTAAGGGTTAAGTGTCTTTAATCATCTCTCTGAGGAACACATTTACGCTCACAATAACTTCAGTAAGAGAACGTAAAGTCACACACTTATCTGGGATGATACCCACGTGTAGTACAATACAGTATCTCAAAAAGGTAATACGAATAGTTTTATATCAGTTTCTAGGTGAGGAAAAGGAGTGTTTAATGCTCTTAGAATAGAATAGAATAGAATAGAATAGAATAGAATAGAATAAATATTTATTGTCCACCGAGGTGGAAATTTGTCTTCAGCTCACCAAACACAGGACTCAAAAGTTAGTAAAAAAAAAAACAAGTACACAGATAAAATTATATACATAATAAACATTAACCATTAAATAAAGAGCAGTTCATTTCATGGCTGTGGTCCACATCCTATCAGTCACTTTGCAGAGTTAAAGTGATACTACACTTTCCATGATAACTAACTCAATATGTACTCACCACTATGCCGATGTGATGATAAGTGCAGATCTTCAGTTAACCAAACAATCCTGGAGTTTTAGGAGAAGCAGGGTAGCAGCCTCATCCAGTACAATGGCAGTGAATGGTGGCCACGGATAAAACGTTAAAAATAGCACACAAAACAAACACAAAATGTCTCCATCCTGCTTGTGTGAAAATGGCGTCTTTTGCGGTTAATTTTTAATGTCGTGGCTTGCAGACACTTGGATTACACCACACAAGCAGGATGGAGACATTTTGTGTTTGTTTTGTGTGCTATTTTTAACGTTTTATCCATGGCCACCATTCACTGCCATTGTACTGGATGAGGCTGCTACCCTGCTTCTCCTAAAACTCCAGGATTGTTTGGTTAACTGAAGATCTGCACTTATCATCACATCGGCATAGTGGTGAGTACATATTGAGTTAGTTATCATGGAAAGTGTAGTATCACTTTAAGAATATTAATCGCACTAGGGACGAAGTATTTCTTAAATACATTTTTGGTTGCCAGAGGGACTCTAAAACACCTCCCAGAGCTTAAAGGCTCAAAAGCTTAAGGCCAGTTCTCAGCAATCTTATAAATATTGAACACAACTGTCTGTCAATATAAAACCAAATATAATTTCAAATACCTCAGAAATACTTGCGCGTTTAGTCATAAGAAACCCTTCCCTCCTTTAGAGATTAACTGTAACATAGAGTAGCTGGGCTGCACGCATGTGAACTGAACTACTAAATGCTAATGTTTTCCGCTGGAGTGAAAGCAGGCAAAGGCAGCTGAACGTGTGCTGATCTTCATCAGTGTTCTTCCGCACCATGACTTTGTAGGTATCTGTGTGCTCTACATTCTGTTCTGATCATTATCTAAATACTGAAAACAGAGTGAAGCTGCTCTTCAAAGGTTTTCTCTCTTTTTCTGAACAGTGTTGCCACTTTCACAAAGCATTTGTAAAGGTGGGGAAGAAAAGATAAAAGAAAACACTAAAAAAAAAAAACATGAAAGGTAACAGCAAAGGATGAAAGTCTGTAATTCCTGTTCTGTACCAGGAAAAAATCCCGCAGAATTCGACATGACTGCACACAGTTTGAAATTCACTGTGACAAAACAACCAGTCTGTTTACGTAGTGTTTCCAGGAAACTAGTGTGTCACAAATGTCTGAGATGGATACTATCTGTGAAACTTCAAGAGATAAGTTTTTCCACTTGGTTTAGACAATAGTCTGGAGTGTCCCTGCAGGAAGTGAGGGCATGTAGTACCTCAGCTTCTTCCAAAAGTTTCTGTTAGAGCACACCTTGGTGAGTCTGTGTGTTCTGAGGGAGGGTTTCTTCCACCTCAGAGATCCTTGTTTCCTCTTGATATAGCGGAGAGACTCTGGCAGGCAACTGTAATCCACTGGACCATCTGGATAGAGAAGAACATACAAATATAAATAAATGTATTTAAAAAATATATTCAACATATTAAATTGACATCTTTATGTTATCAGACCTTCACAATAATTTCTTAGTGAAACAATTTTCCCACTCAACTGATACTTTGGTTGTAGTGTTACAACTGTATAACTGTACAGTATACCCACACACAAACTCTGCTATTCTTAACGGTGTTCAGTGGCATGAAGTTCTGAGCTTGCAGATTGAAAACACCTTGTCTCACTCTACCCTTCCAAGAGTGTAAGAGAACCTACAGTGGGTGCAAAACTTGCAAAAAACTCAGAAGCAGCTCTCAGTGTTTGGTTTGTCTGTTCCAGGCTAAACATGGCAATGCAACATGTTGACCTCCGTAAAAGAGGACTCACACCCCCTGTAGACGACTCATAAATGGCTCATTCTAAGGTAACAAAAATACAATGATTCTTATTTTCAGAGGATTATACACTAATGAATATTTTTATTCAATTTTTACCACATTCTGTCAAAAAAATCTTACACGTTAGACCGTAAAAGGAATAGTTCAACATTTTGGAAAAAAAGACTTATTTGCTTTCTTGCTCAGACTTTGATGCAAAGATTGATGTCACTCTCATGTCTGTAAATATAAATATGAACTTAACTGTGAATGGAAACAGAGGGAAGCAGCTAACAAGACTTTCTTAGCTTCGAGTAGCTGCCAGTCAGTTTATCTAACAGTGTATCTGTTCTATCAGACACCCATGAGTACCACCTGTTCCACTGTTTCAGACCCCTGCCACCATCAGTACTGGTGTTGTCTCTTTATTAGTCTGTTCAGGTCTGTTGTGCTTGTGCAAGTTTAAGCAAATTTATAGACCCAATGGGACTTCACTTCACTGTTGTTCATTGTTGTTTGGTTACACTCAACTGATCAGCTGTTTGGTCTCGCTTCTCTTTATAATGTTCTTGGAATCTATCGCTAACGCCGACTTCATGCAAGCATGTGTGTGTGAGTGTGTGTGGCTGTGACCAGAAGTGGGGGACTTGAGTCAGTGACTCAAGTAGCACACAAAACAAAAAAAGTCAGAGTAAAGTTATAAATTTGAGTCCTTGAGACTTGCTTGACTGATGTCCCTTTTCCATACACAGAGCTGGCCTGGCTTGACTCAATCTGACTCGGCTCACCGGCCCAGCACGGTGGGGGGTTTAATTTCCATTACAACAGGGCTACCCACTTGAAGTTGTGTATTTTAAGTGAAGACGAGCTCGAGGTAGCACGAGTCAAGGAGCTGTATAGCGGTGGATAAACGGTTCATACATGTTTCTGGGATAAACACGCTGTTTCCGTAATTTCGTCACGATAAAAGTCCCCTGGTGTTTCGTTATTTAAACACTTTTATTGCGAAGCAACACATTCAGGATTTCATCAGCAGTAACTTAACCACGACCCCAACACAGCTGAAAGCGAATATGAAACAGTAAGAGAATGCAGATACCAGTACAAACAGCAACTCAGGAGAGAAACTACATTTCAAAGCAGAGATTCAGTTGGAAGCCACTGAAATACTGAGTTGAACATAAAGAGACTTAAAAATGTCTTTCTCTCTGTTCTCTTGCACACGCATGAGCCGACACAACACAACACTCGCTTGTTTGAGGGGGAACAAGCCTCCCGCTTGGAGGCGGGTCAGGCGTGCTTTGACCCCACTCCCGAGTAGGTCCATCTCGGGCACAGTAGGGCATGGAACAGCATGGCAAAGATCACTAAAAGTGGCCATGGAAATGCAAATCAGGACAGCACGGTAAAAGACTTGACTTTTACTTGGACTTCATGATTTGAGACTTGACTTGGACTTGAAACAGATGACTTAAAGGACCTGACTTTTTTTTAATGAAGTGTTTTTGATTTTCTAGGCAGACTAGCAGAGACCATGGTACGAGGCAGCTATCATGGAGGTAGCCCCAAAAATAATAAAATTTGTGTAGCTTGTTATTGATGCCACAACATGTCAAACGAGATAAGATTTATAAGGTGTAAGCAGACTGCAACAGTTTTTGTTTTCACCAGAGTTGTTCCTCACCGATTTCCACCAGAATCACTCGCAGGTCACTCTGGGTCAAAGCGTCGTAAAACCCAATTTTCTGCTCGTAGCTCCACATCTGGTTCTGGTTGTTACTCAAGAGCTCTTCCTCTTTACTGCCGTGAGTGGAACACTCTACCTCAGATGACAGGATTATTATCAGTCTGCGGCACTGGCGCACTGTAGCAGCAATGATATCGTGCACCGCTGTAAGAGATAAAGCACAGGAAACGAAACAAGTCATCACCGCTGGGTGAAATTCCATATCTGTAGATCAAAACAACCTGTTTTTAGCTGAAGGTCAGGTTACTTAGCATGTTATCTACAACCTGTATTAAAACTCCCGCTGACCATCTCCCAAAGCATAACATCTTCTGTTTCTAGGCATCCAATCATTTTAATGTACAACTTCAAAACAAAAACAGTACCACAGTTAGTAGTAGTCATTTTATAAAACTCAATTTAAAAAATCATAAATAAAATAATTAACCATGTACAATGTAATATCACGGTAGATGTCTTACATCCCTATTAAGGAACTACTATTAAGGATTTCTACTGTAAGTCCCACCCCTTTTCGCCTTGTTCCAATGACAATTGAGCAAACTTGGCACCTTGGTTAGCTTTTTCACTTAGACATGCTCAGGGGTGGTTATAGGGGGGCAACACTGAGTTTGGACCCCCCATGTGAACCCTCTCCAACAATACAATAAAAATAATGTAACTTTCTTTCACTTTCTTGGA
Organism: Lutjanus campechanus; assembly: GCA_027495735.1. Classification (NCBI taxonomy): domain Eukaryota; kingdom Metazoa; phylum Chordata; class Actinopteri; order Lutjaniformes; family Lutjanidae; genus Lutjanus; species Lutjanus campechanus. Next base: position 6,770 of record JAJHUR010137577.1, on the reverse strand, counting down.
CTGATACTGTGCTGACACCAGGTTACTGAAACAAATACTGTGACTACCAGTCATTTATTTTTATGTGTGTGTGTGTGTGTGTGTGTGTGTGTGTGTGTGTGTGTGTGTGTGTGTACTGCTACGCTGTGTACTATTTCTACCCAGGTTGTATAGATAAATAAATAAATAAATAAAGGCCCCCGCCTGGCCCACTGGTGAAATTGGTCTAGAATTGCGACTGGACATGTTATGTGCTAGGCTTAAAAGAAATTAAAGGTAATTGAAGGTAATTAAAACTTTTTGCTTGGGGACCTGTAAAAGTAACATATATTCACATTTAAGTTATGTGGCTAAGTAGCTAACCAGTCTACATAAATCAATAACTAGCAAATTAGTCAGCACTTTGTTAACATTAGCTAACTAGCTATCTAGCATTTTGCTAAAATTTCCTAACTTCAGATGTGAACCTATCAACACTTTTACAAGAAAGGGAGTATGATTACCATTAGAGATCACCAATTATATGACGATACCTCAAGGATTTTTTTCTGTCACTAGCCGTACCAAGAAATGTGTTCAACATGTTTATTAAACTGCAATAGTAGCATCCTGACCTTCTCCAGGGCAGTCATCCCGTCCTCTGATGTACAGGGAGTAGCCATGCTGTTTCTCCAGCTCGTCAGGCAGGATCTGCAGGGCAAAGCTCGCCATCTCATCTGAACTGAGGCTGCTGGAATCAAGGCAGCTCACATAGGCGTCATAGAGCTTCCCGTCTGTAGCTGTACAGAAGACAGCAGTGTTTCCATGAAGCTTCAGACTATCATTGCATTTTTCAACTCCACTTGTATCATATTTGATAGAGGAGTTTCTGAAACTTCTGCAACATCAATATGATCAAAACTTAGATGTTGGAAACAATTGTTAGCAAGTAATTTATATTGACCAGTTTAGATCATATTGACCAAACTGTTTTTGGCAACCACAATGCAAAACAAAAAGGTTTGTGTTAAAAAGAAACCAAAGAACCAAACCAAATGAAATGTGACAAACTTTTCAAAAGCAATGTGCAATGTTAAATGTTTTCATTTCTAAAATAAAAATGATTGTGATCAATGAATTTTCATGAAAAACTGATGTATCACTTATGATGCAAACAAAATATCATATATGTAAATAATATAGAAAAAAATGTGTGTGTGTTGTCAAAAGGTGCAATAAACACTTAAATTTTTATTATTGATTAATTAATTATTTGATGTGTCAGGCATTACAGGGTTAAAGATTCACTTCAACTATTTCAATCTGACTTTCACTACCTTTTTATATTCCTGTTTCATCTTCTGCAGAACTGTGTTAATTCTTTTTTTCTGACGTAGGCAAACAAGAGAATTCCCATCAGTATCCAGTCCAATGTTTCCACAGAAAAGCACACATACAGATAAAAACTCACTTTGGTGTTTGGACAGATGTCTCAAGAGTTTCCTGTAAGCCAGCACCAGATCTACTTTGAATAAGAGGAAGGCAGCAGGCAGGGCCACAATAGCCAGAGAGGCAGCGAGGCAGAGAGCAACACTGGTGTGGAGGGCACTGTTGTCGGCTGGTGAGACAAGGAGGAGGCAGAGAAATGTAAACATTAAAACCTGGCATAAACAAGATAAGAATGAAGTAGTGCTTTGGGGAGACTTTCAGGAATGCTCCATGGAAATCTGTAAGAAACTAGCAGTTTATATATTACATTTGAAACACGAGGGAAGCAAAGGGAATTTAGGAAACTAACTTCTGAATGAAAAACAGATGTTAGATACACCACTGTTTACAACAACTGTTTTTTTTACGTACCTTTGTACATAATGTTTACTTTCCAATTCTGAAAACTTAAGTGGAACACTTTAGTAAACATTTAAATTCCTGACTTTACCTCAAACTGTACATAGGGTCTTTACAGATCTTTGTACAGTGTCCTTTTCCCTTCTTTTTCATAGAGGTGGGCCATGTTATGTTCTCTCTATCAGCTAAAGGGTCTATGGCCAGACAAATGTTGAAGACCCCTTGCCCAAAAGTATGCAAACAGATTATGATTATTATATCTCATTCTAAAACCATGAGCATTCATTGTTATGATGGTATAACAGCCAATCTCCTTCTGGTTTCAGGCTTTCCACCAGATGTTGGAACCTGGCTGCAGAGATTTGCTCCCATTCAGAAACAAGAGCGCCAGAATAGGGGGGGCAATATGACTTTGCGCATGCTATTAGGGCTAATCAAGTTACTTTACTAATTGAGCAATGCAGTCATGCACATTCACATAGCATTTAAGGCACGTGCTGGACTGATAGAAGACAGCAATGAAAATACAAAGGAGCATACACACACTGTAACTCTCTTAAGTGCAATTTTATTGCCACATCCCCACGTACTCAGCTCCTCTGAACAGCATTACTTTACGTAGCTTGTGGCTGTTCCAATAAACTGCACTAAAGGGAGTTATAGTGTGGGGAAGACCCATTAACTGTCCATATAGGTTCAGGTTGCAGTATAAGGTTGTGTAATGTGTTCACTGCCAATGTTATTCATGCAACATCATTACAGCATCTTCCTGCACTCTTGACAGCAAAGTTGGTCCACACTGTGAAAAGTTACCAGCTTGTTTTGAAGTTCTAGTCACCTGAAAATGTTGAGTGCCAGTAGAATTTTCTTTCTTTTGTGCTGTGAACTTAACTGATCATGAAATAATGTTTTTTTATACTTAAAACTATTCATTTCTGTTAACTTAACACAAACTGCAAATATATAAGCTCTGATAACCTCCAGCTTTTGAGTTCATGAGCTCAAAAGAATTGTGGCAACTGATTGCCTCAATTTTTTTGAGTACTACTAACTTCTTTTGGTTTACAATGCAACCATAGCTGCGCCTCTGGAAAAGTGACATATGGAATCTTGCTAATCACAGATTCGTGGTTCGTTGGTAACCTCCCATTGTTCCAACCACTATCTGTAGACATTCATCTCTGAAGGATTGCTGGGGGGCACAGCCTATCCCAGCTGACACTGGGTGACACAGAGAGAAACAACCATTCCAGGACTGCAACTGACGATTATTTTCATCATCAATTAATCTCTCAATTATTTTCTGGACTGTTCAGTTAGTTATTTGGTGAAAAAAATGATCAGTGTTTCCCACTGATATGATATAACTGGTACAGTTATAACGACAGGTAGATCTCTTTGCAGCTGATACTGAAGTTTATGTTTCTTGCACATTCACTGTAAAGTTTTAATAGATTCGAATAAAAAAGAGAAGAGAAGAGAAGAGAAGAGAAGAGAAGAGAAGAGAAGAGAAGAGAAGAGAAGAGAATACCTTCTTGAAGCCACACCAAGCCATATTTCCTTATAGCAGCGTTCTCTACGAAGCAATGAATGGGGACATTCAGGAACTGATCAAGAACTTCAGAGATGGACAGAGTGGACTTAATATACACACTGCCACTCTCATGAACACTAAAGGGAACAATAAATCAGTCCATTAATCAAACAGTGTAGCAATAAGGCAGTCAGTTTATAAATTAGGCAAGAAAGTCATGAAAATGGTAGGTCATTTCCTTTGTTTAAAAGCTGCATTAGCAATATTTAACAATTAGAGGGCAGAAAGATCATGTTTTACAGATTACAGTGATACTGCAGTCTGCTAAGATGATGTGGCCTCTTTGGAATTCTGTTCATTCCTGTTTGTTTTAACTTAAATGTTTGGTTGTCAGACTTTTTTAACAGCTAGCAAAGACTGTTGCTTCCAGCTTAATACAGTGCAGTGTTTGCAATTAGGCAGCTCCAGGCTCTTTTTCCCAGTCTGTTTATGTGTTTATCTTGTTTTGTTTACAGCCCCTTTCAGGTCTGTGTATAGGCTAAAGCAACAACTCACTATTTCCAGGACTCGTTGAATTCCTTGAGGTCCTCAGAGAACTCAGAGTTGACAGTCCAATACATGGAGGTGTCAGGGTCTTCACTTTTGCCTATGTAGGCTAAGCAGAACAGCTCTGCTCTTGCACCTGCTCATCAGTGAAATAAAAAAAACAAAAACAAAGCAGATGTTACTCTACACATCCTGGTGTTTCATCAAATTGTCACTGTCATGTGAAAGACGCTTTAAAGGACCAGTGCATCTAGAGTGATATGTAAAAAAAAAAAAAATTATATTAGCTGGCGCACTCATTGAAATGATTTGCTGCGTCATTATACACAGAGCAATGCAGCGGCATGACAGGCTGTAAAATTTACAAACTGAGTCTCTAAATCACCACAAACCACAAAGCTAACTGAGATGGAAGGGGAGAACAGTGAATCAGAGCGCTAGTGATGCGCTGTGAGCCGCTTCAGGAGGCCCACTATGGAGTGTGCAGGGCGGGTGATGCTGCCCTGCACAGTTCTGCACTATTCGCTCCTCGGGGAGCTGGGATTTTATACCTGACACCTATACCTGACCTAACACACTGGGATCTTTAACTTAACTGTAATCAGTTACAAAAATTGGTCCTATGAAAACTTCTGAATTCCAACTTGGAAAAAGTCTACAATGCATGCATGTCAGAGCCTTAATATCCCCTGACAGGTTACCTTCTGACAAAATCAAGCAGTGTTATCTGAGATATGTTCCTACTCTTCAGAATAATCTTTTCTCTTTTGTTTATTTATTTTGTTTATAGCATTTTTTTCATCTATTCTCATTTTATTTAATAGTTTTCTAGTAATTATTTTTCTTTATTTTGAAAACTTCTCCTTTTCTTCTTTTATTTGCTTGCCATCGGCTCTATACCTGTGAATGTACATTAATATAACTTTATGTTTCTTTCATATTATGAAATATTGCTCATATTATACACACTGACACAACAGTATACTTATAAGTTTCTTTGCCTCAATGAAATCCTTGTCCTTTATTTCTTTAACTTCAAATTGGCAATATTTAAGCATTACAATGCCATAAACCAGTATACATGAAAAGAAAAGTAAAGTAGATAAATACAATTTATTAAATTAAATATACAGGGCCATACAGCTTTCTATTGGAGCCCTGCTTTGACATCTAGAAAACTTGTGAATATTGACTTGACTTCTTTAATTACCACTGGAGAGATCAGTGTTATTCATTGGTTTTACAAAACTACTAGATTCTTTTCAAACATAGATTTTCAGCAGACCAGTAGGGAAGTTCAGTTCAGTAAGAGGTTATTTTAACAGGTAATCCTGCATCTAACTTTTTCTTTGTTGTTAGAAAATACTGTAGTCTCTGGAGTCAGTTTTATAGATGGTAAACTCAAACCAGACAGGCAGACAGTATGGGTGTGTGTAACTATGACACTGTTTTTTGGTGGTGATTTGTGAAAAGTGTTACTTGCCCACTTCAACTATGACCACATCGTGTCGAGGGTACACCAACCAAGGCTCGTAAATAACCTCTGGAGGCCCTAAAGACACAGGAGAAAAGAATATAATGCAATACAACATAATATTATCTAAATGAATAGGAAAGGCTAAATAAACTAAGATGATCTAAGTAACAGTAACGGTGCGAACACAATGACCCACTCCAAATTAAAATCGTCATTAAAATAACAATCCTAAAATAACCAACTGACGTATTTGAGATAAATGGCATCACAGATAATCTAATCATTCCCATAATAACCTCTTGATTTAAATATGTGGTAATGTCAAAGCAAGAGAATTAAATTTTAAAAAAATCACACTTCAGGCTCAAGTCATCTTCAGTACATACCGTTGTAAATATTCAGCTGGATGCTGCGCGCACTGGTGTACTTCCTGCCATCCAAGCTAATGTCTATCAGGCAGGTGTATGTCCCAGCATCCCCCTCTGAGGCCCCAGACAGTCTCATGAAGCCCGTCTCACTGACAGAGATAGGCTCCCCTTGCCGCTCCACTGGCTGGCAGTCCTTCACACAGACATATAGACTGTTATTAATGTTTTACAGTGTGATGATAGTCCAGCACATGATCTTCCATAAAACCACAAATTCACACTTTCAAACTTGGAGCTGATATAATTTAAACAAACCAGGTGTATTGTGTTAATTCAGCCATTCTCAACAAGTGAGCTACAGCACGGTTATTTACAAAGTTATTTTTTTGTTTGATTTTGATTGTTAATCCAAATTTGCACAAGATTCTCATTAAGTGAAAAAGAGAGACTAAAATGAATGATTGCACTGACCACTTTAAATATCACCATGCCAATCATGACACATCATGTAGAGATAAATGTGTTGCTCTGTTAGCTCACTAACATTCTCAGATTCTCAGATTCTCAGATGTAGCAACACAAAATGCAGTGGTTTTTTTTTTGTTTGTTTGTTTTTGTTTTTGTTTTCTTTTGCAACAAAAAAGTGATGCGGGAGACAACTCTGTTCCAGTAAAAGCTCCAAAACATGGGGTGGAGAAATATGACAATGAATATAATAGTATGTTGAATGTGGTGAAGTCCTGTCATAGTCCAATTTATTGATTGATTGACTGATTGATTGATTGATTGATTGATTGATTGATTGATTGATTGATTGATTGTGGTAATAGTGAGCTTTTAAGTTGCTAGTGTGTTGTTTGTTCTCTGTTTTTATCTATTTGTTAAACTTTTTTTCTTTTATTACTTCTATCAAGCCAGACCACACACAAAAATAAAATCTGCTTTCAAGCAGAAATAACAAATACATTTCCCTCCAGAAAATAAACAGAAATGACTTATATTTTTAGCCTGTTTAGATTATGACATTTCTGCTCTTTCT